>ARYC01000752.1:0-13707 GCA_000711775.1 Oxytricha trifallax | reverse complement strand
TCTATAGGAAGTTAAACACAAATACTTACTTAGCTATTACCCATTGAGTTTTTTGGCAAAATTCCTGAAACTTTGTACATTATCTCTATTTTCGGGCTTAATTTAGTTGTATTTATATTGAGTATCCTCATAATATGAATAACTGTCTAACTTTGGGGTTGCCATAGTGTCAATAAGTATCATCATATACTTTTCTCCTCTTCTGATATCTGCTACACAATAATCTAACTCTTGAAAGTTATAACTATAAAAAGTTAAGGCTTTGTATATTTACCAACTAAAGAATTGACATAAAAGTCTCTTAGTCTATACTAGCAATCCGCAGGAATTTAATAGATAGTTTAAGGAGGCTCTTAATCCTAGAGTTACACTGAGTAGAACCTTATCATATACGGCTTGCTGAGGCCTATATCGAATTCTTCACTTGCAAATAACTCATCAATCAGGTTTTAAATTATTTGCTCTTCTTTACCTTTAACTACTTCAAGTCTTTAGGGTATCTGTATAATTCCTCTCCTCATCGACATGGCCACTAGATAATAATCTTCATTTTCTCTTACAACGGCGAATTGTGATCTAGGGATAGGATTATCACTGTAAAAGTAAATGAGCTCAACAATGATTGAATTCTCTCCGAATACGTAACCACAAAAATTATCCCTATTGCAGTAATGAAGTTTATAGATAGAAGGAAACATCTCCAAATTCTATTCTTCTGTATATTTTTCCAATATCCTAATTACTTTAAACGGTTGAAGTTTTAAATTGAAGACTAAGGATTGAAGTACTTAGCATAGTGGAAAAACCAGTGGGTTTAAAAAACACTCACTGGTTATATCTTCAGGCTTTGAAGAATAAGATGCGGCTAAGAGCATGAAAGTCGCTCTTAAATCATTATAAACCGGTCCATTACAGAGTATATTTAACAGTCCAAGAAAGTTCATTGGGGTATGAATAATTCTAGGGGTTCTTATGTATCTAAGGCTTGAAAACGTAATCTGAATTGAAAGCCTAATGATAATTTCTATGCTAGAAATTTGGTCATTTTACTCTATTTAGATATTTAATGCCTAAAAGAGGTATGCATAAGGCGATGTTAGTTACAGTCGAAGAATGGTGATCCGGTGAACATTTCCTTCTTATCTACATCACGATGTTCATTAATATATTTATTGAAGTTTATAGCGTAATCCAGAGTGCCCATTAAATGTAATGTCTCAGATTCAGAGAATTACGGAGTAGGAAAATCACGTATTTCAAATTGGTGTAATGTACTATCATAATCCTTATCAGCTAATATATTTGCTTTGTAATTCAAGGATAATTTCTTTTAAGCTTTTATTTCAAGACGATCATAATTTTTAGTTTAAGCTTTAAGCTTTGAAGCTTTTGTAATTGAATCCTTGCTCGTTAGTTTATAGCTATCGGGATCTATTTCAATAGCTGCACCCGATTCTCTTTTTTAGAAATAAATTTCATCTGAAACAAGACCCTTATTTTATTAAATAATCTTCTCTTCGTAAGTCATTGACTGCTTTTTGTTTCTTTCAGTTAGTGATCGCTTTTTAGAAGCAGTCCCACATTTTTTTACTTTTCTATTCTTTCCTAATCGACCAAATCTATATTGAACACATTGTTTACAGCCATGTTAGTGTTTTTGATTGTAGCGGTGGCAAGCCAATATTTTTGTTTTATGAATTCGTTCGGCTTTTCCTAGAACATTTTTAAAAGTTATTAACAGGAATCTGCTTGTTATTTATAAGTGAGCGGATTCACTCTTAATTTATTGATTAGAGTTTGATAATCGAGGAGTTAATCCTCTAAATAAACTTAAATTGCATGGGTATCTTGATTCAGAAGCTTAGGTTATTTGTAAGTGACCTGCGTCATGGTGTCCAGAACTTAACCAATATCCTAATAATCAACTTCATTATCATCAGAATCAATAAATGCTAAATTTAGTTTGAATTTCGATTTTGATTGTTATTAGGATTCTGATTCATTACTGAAGATACTAAATTAGAAGCATATTAATCTTTTTCGATAGATTGATTAAGAAGATCCTTTTAGTTGATTTTAGAGGCATTCAAATTATCATTATTCTAGAAGTTTTGAATATCGTTCCCTTCTTCATTGTGATATTAATCCTCAATATTTAAATTGATTTGGACATTCATCTTGATTTTAGTATCTTATTCTTGCTACTCTTGCTAGCCCTTTCTTATTCTAAGCTGTTCATTTGATATGATTGACGAATTTTACATTTGCTTAACATCTGTTTTTTTACTTTACGAATCATGAATTGAATAAATTGCTCATCTAAATTATTTACTTTTTCATAAATTTTGAAGTAATCAGCATTATGGTCAAAGCGTATGAATTTTAAATCAGTGATCTTGGTAGTTTGTATATTCTAATTAGTGATTTTCACAATTTTAATACATTTAAATGAAGTGTTATTTAACTATTTGCTTGCAAGAGTATTTATAAAAGGTAGAATTGCAAGTTGGTTAAGTTCAAGCTCGCTTTACTAGAAGACTTCATTTAACGGCTAATCAAGTTTGTTGATGAATAGCGTGAAGTGCTCGCATCAAGATTTTGAAGAAGTCCTCATTTCATAAATCTGGGCTTTCTATAAGTTTATCAAAATAGCAGAGAAGAAGCTCAGTTGCATTATCATCATGAGAAACAAGAAACTCAAAAATGGTACCTTTCCATTCTAATAAATCCTGTCCTTCTACGAACTTGCATGACAAAGAATAAAGTCCTATTATTTCAAGAGGAGAGTCACCTTCTTTATATGCATATGTAATCTGTCCCACATCATTTGGTAGTAATTAAAATACTGCTTGGTCACCAATCGATTATTGCATTCCTTCCATTTTAATTTATAATTAAAATACTAAAGATATCTATTTATATTCTTAATGATATTATAATATAATTAATTTGATCAAGCTTCATCTGTAAAAATTATACCTAGAAATAAATGAAGACCTAAAAAACAGATAACTAGAATGCACGTATAAACTTACACCCTAACGAAGAGTCTAAGAATGGATTATAATCAGAAATTTCTTGCTCATAGCAGTCGATATTAAGCGATGATTTTCTTATTTCTAATGCCTAATCTGTAATTAAACCAAGCAAAGTTAAGGCTTAAGAGAAATCTATTGTTAAATGGACTCCTGTCGTGCTTGGTAAATTATTCCCAAACGTTATTTAGTCAACAAAAATCAAATACAATTCTGGATAACTGCTAAACAGTGGTGAAGTCCCTGTACAAATCTAGAAGCTTACAGGTGGAGTAATCATAAAACTTCCTTAAGAAAAAATTCAAGAATATTTAGCTAGCAATGTGATGTTTGTTACATATAAAATGATGATGAGCTTTGCAAATTCCTTGAAGCTTACCTTCAAAGTTTTCGACTTGCCAGAATCAGGAATAAACCTGTTATGAATAATTAAGGAAGCGACATAAGCAATAATATTACAGGAGGAGGTAAAGTTTATGAGTAACGAGGAGCTCTAAGAGGCAGTCAAAATTTAATAGATGCATTCAACGAGACAATAAAATAAAAAGGCAAATCCTAGAAGTTAATTAGCAATCCTTTTTTGAAGAAAAGAGAAGCTAAGCTCGCATGTAAGAAAAATTAGAGGTGATTAATCTATACTATAACAAACAATTAAAGCCTCGTCAAGTGGCTAAGAAATTGAGGATGGATGTGGATGTTGTATATAAGACTATCGAAAAGTTTAAGTACGAGGTCAAGCATAAGATTCTTGATCCTGAATCACAAAAGAAAGTGGGTAGAAAAGGGGTTTGTGGGAACTAGCTCTTGCTTGATTCTATACAGGCCTACCTAGAACAGAACGGAATTTACGAAGTTACAGGATAGAAGCTTCATAATTATTTATTAAACCTGGCTCAAACAAAGCCAGAGTGTAAGCTACTTAAGGTGCTTTGCGTTACCATCTTCAAAAGATTCTGTGAGATAAGTTCCATCTAAGATATGGGAAAACTCAGGCTGCTAATACAAAGTATAGAGACCCGAACTTCAATGAGAAGAGACTCTGGATTAGCAGGTTGTTGGCTCAGTTCTTATATGAGGATGCAGTTATCATTTCAGTTGATGAGAGCAACTTCCGATCGGACTCGATGCCTTCAAAGTAATGGAGCTTCAACATTAAAGATATGCATCGAGATTCTGCAAAATTACAGAAGCGATAAAAAAGGTTGCAAAATGATAGCATGATCCTCGCTAGCGATGACAAACTTTTGTATGGGAAAATGCTCCTCAAAATGGATCAAAGTTCTGATTCTTCATCTTCAAAATTCTCAGAGAGCTTACACCTGGAAAAAATCGAAAATGTTGGGGAATAATTAGAGAAGGTTTCAAATTCATTTGACTTAGGGTTTTCTTAAAAATTGTAATTAGAAGGTTGGAAATATTAAAAGTGGAAAATTCGGTATGGCTAAGTCAATTTCGTAAGCAATTAGCAATTTTGCAATTAAAAGCTTTATTGGACCTAAGGTAAGATAGGGGTTTAAGAAATATTCTAGACGCCAAAGAATCATGTCAGCACTCCAGTCTAAATTCATGGAGCGAAAGTTCTAAGGGGGTCAAAGTAGTCATCGAAAACAAGTAATTATAGTTAGAAAACCATTGAAAATACTAAGGTAATTATTAATGCATAATACTTTTAGGGAAATCCATAACTGAAACCATAAAAAAAGCAACTTCAGACCCCTTCAATGAAAACTCGGCTTGTATTTACAAAAGACCTCTCCCCGATATTAGAGGTCCCTGAGACCTCCAATTAGAAATTCAGCTTGACTAAAACTTTTCAGAGTTTCCGCATAAATAGTTCAGTGAAATCAGTAATGTCTGAAGACAATTCAGCTTCAAAAGTGAAGAGTGGTTTAACTCCTATTCTCGATAAAATATCAAAAATAAAACTGGAATCTTCGAGGAAGAAGTCTGTTGACCTAGGTGCCGAAACCAAGTTGGAAAGTCGGTTTGCGGTCACTCCTAGGAAATTAAAACTCTCAAGTAGCTTCCACAAAGACTCATCGAACCCTGGGTCAGAAGCAGGGAAACTTGCAGAGTGAAAGGGCCTCTTACTAAAAGCTTTGGCCCCAGTTATTTATAGACCCTCACATGAAAAGCATTAAGGAATACTAGAGCGAGATGAAGCAGAACCTGGGACACTATGGGATGAAAGTGATAGAGTTGTCAATTAAGAAAAGCTCAACTAAGAGATAGCAATTCTCAATGTCTTATATTGCTGCGATTTCCTAGGATAGAATTATCTCCAGTCAAGTGATAGAAGGAGTTTTTGACTCAGTTCTCTTTGAAAACTTCATCTACCATACCTTACGCAGTGTAAGAACTGACAAAGAACTACACTCGAAGAAAGTGGTCCTGCTGATGGACAACGCAGTCATTCATAAATATTCAGAGATGTTAGCCACAGCCAGAAAGTTTAAAGTGAATGTGCTCTTCAACGCCGAATACTCGCCTTGGCGCAATCCAATTGAGCAGTTATTCTCCTTTACAAAGAAGGAGATGAAGATGGACACTATTCAGAACAAGTAAGTTTTAATGGGCTTTACACTTTTAGGCAGCAATTGGTGAAGAGGGTTGCTGAAATCGTTCAGAATTTAAGAAAAGAAGGCATCTAGGGGATGTGGGCATTCAGTATTAAGAAGTGGATTCACACTCTTCGGTTCGGTTTTGTGTGATTATGTTTGTTTCATAGCTGAAGTAGTGTATAAAACCTGTTTCCCTTTACAATTTCCCCTGTCATGTCAGTTTTAAATTCATCGCTTATTATAATTAATAACACTATTTATATTTTACTTAAAAATGTCCTAATTCACTCTTTACAACACTCGATTCTAAAATACTGCTTCTATTTCACATTTGCTCTCTTAAAATGGCCACTTCCTTCGCGATTCTTCTTAGTTGCATTTCCTTTCATATTATCGCAATTATGGCTGAATGTGATATTTTGGCAAAACTTCCAAACTTTAATGGAGTTACCCTACTTTCAAGCCCCTTTTCGGTAAATGAGAGAGGTTTTTATGAAAAAGTCCCTATTTTGGTCTAAACTACGCAAATCTCTGAAATCGCTAATTTAGCAAATGTCCCAACTTCCCTAATTATAAAGACCCCTAAATTTGAGATGTATCAATTTTTACAAGTACATATATAATTTTGACCAGCCCCCTAAATTTTTTGACCAACTACTAATAAAAAAATGACACATAGCAACAAAAAAACAGGGGTTTTGAAATTGAGGGGATTTGGGGTTTACGCATTTTTCCATTGGTCTAATTATATTATTTATTTAATTTTAATTTTATTTTCACAATTTCCTGATTCAATTCTATTTTAGCAATAGTATTTTAAATTAATATTTGCTGCTTAAATTTAATTCAATTGAATATTTTTACTAAATGTAGATGTTTACAGAGAAACATGTGGTTTACCTATAAACACCTATTTCTCAGCTGTTAAAATGCGCTGGCTCTTGGAAAATGTGCCTGCAATCCATAAGTCACATGAAGAAGGCAAAGTTATATTTGGAACCATCGACGCCTGGTTGATCTACAGACTAACAAATGGAAAGTAAATTTTGACTGACTCTAGCAATGCAAGTCGCACTATGCTCATGGATATTAATTCATTGGAGTGGAGTGACAAAATGCTCAAGGAATTTGGGATCAAGAAGGAATGCTTACCAGACATTAAATTATCATCTAGTGATGATTATGGGGTTGTGGAAAGTGTTCATTCTCTTGAAGGTGTTCCTATTACAGGGGTATTATCAAATAAGTTTTATACTCGATAAGATTATAATTATAATTGGAGATCAATAAGCAGCATGCTTAGGCCATATCTTAAAACCTAATGAAGTTAAGAACACATATGGCACAGGTTGTTTCATTCTCAATAATGTTGGAACTAAGCCTGTCTAATCAAAGTATGGTCTTATGATCAAATTTTAATTCTTTATTTATTTTAATAAGCTCTATAAAACTATTTTGATAGTCTGTTGACAACTCTCTGCTACTCACTAGGAGCTGATCAGACCTTTTATGCTCTGGAAGGTGCTGTTGAAGTTGCAGGTTCAGCAATTAAATGGGCTTAATCGGTTGGTATGTTAGGGTCAGTGAAAGAACTAGAGAACCTATGTTACACAGTTGAAGACAATGGTGACGTATACTTTGTACCAGCTTTCAATGGCATATTTTCACCATATTGGAGGGATGATGCCAGAGCGTTAATGATTGGCATGAGTCTAAACACTACCAAGGGACATATAGCTTTATACTTCAAAATAAAAGTTTGGACAATATTCAGATCACAAATTTTATATCATAGAAATATGATTAATAAATAAAGCTAGAGCAATTCTGGAAGCTCCATGCTTGCGTACAGCTGAAGTGATTCAAGCCATGGAGAAAGATAGCGGCTTAAAGATCTCAAAAATGAGTGTTGATGGTGGAATGAGTGTCAATGGCTATGTTTTGCAAAGTCAAGCTGATTTCATTGGAGGTGGCGTTTAGATTAAGTTTTATATAATTTATTATTCACTCATTTTATCTAAAATGGAATGGTAATTTACAAATAATAATCAAATATTAAAGTTAAATAGTTATAGATTGAAAGAAAAAAGGAAAGTGAGATAACAGGCATCGGTGCAGCTATAGCAGCAGGCTTGAAAGTAGGATATTGGAAAGATTTGAAGGAAGTTGAAAGTAAAGTCCAAATTGATAAGGTCTTCACTCCATAACTTGATGAGAGTTTACAACAAATATTTATTAGTTTAATATTTACAAATAATTTGAGTTTAAGAGAGAGTAAACTCGCTAGATGGGAACAGGCTGTGCAGAGATCTATTGGTTTCGGCTGGTAATGATCAATCATTATTTAATATCAATATTTCAGTTTTTATTTCTTAAATTTAAATCATTATTTTTACTTTATGTTGTCTTGATATTTAAAATAAATTAAATTGAGGATCTATAATAAAATAAAAATGGACTAGAATAATTAAACTGTTGAGGAACAACAATAAAATATCTAATCTATAGAGCAACAAAACTTTCATAATCTAAATGATACCAATATCACAATCCCACAACCATAAATAGTCGAAACATTAAACAGCACCTCTAACAATTACTTTAGAAAAGGTAAGTTCAATTTACCTAAGACCTTTTCTTTTATCTTAAATCAACCCTTATATAAATGATTCTTTAGATAAAACATAAAAGTCGTTTCATTAAATATGCGAACCAGTGTCTTAACGACTAAAAATGGACTATAAATACTACAGTACCCATTTAGATGATAATCGTAAGGTTGTTAGTAACTAAGAGAAAATAAAGAAACAAAGAGAAAAGCATATTGGTTAGGGTAAGTACAAACAAAATATATTAATACTTCATTTCTATGATCTAAGTATTGATTTTTTCTTATTAATACCTTTTTTTAACTAATTAACTTTTAGCCTTGAGTGAACTATCAAGAAAGTTTCCAATTTCAGATGTACTTGAATAAAAAATGCAAAACTAAAATTAAATGGCTTAGAATGAAAATTAAGACTACTCCTTCAATTAAGCTCCTTAAAAGCTCATGAATAAACCATATTATTCTTAAAGTTATTATTTTCATTTAAAAATAACTTTTCAGTTTAAGACTTTTTATCTGTAAGACTCGAGGAATAACAAGACTTTCTATTCATCTGTCGGGTCCACAGTGGCATCGAATCTTCAAACAAATAAATCTCAAATTAAAGATAATGCTGCTAACATGGCAAATTAATAAATGAGAACTACATATAATTAAAGTTTCACAAAGATGAGTAATTTAAATTATTCAACTGCCAATGGAAGAAATGCGAGTACAGCTACTAGTAGTATTTAATATGGTATTATATTTTTAATTCAATATTTGAATATAAAGCTATACCAGGATAGAGGGGAGCAGGTAGATTTAACAAAAATCATTAATAACTAAAACTAAAAAACTCAAACAACAATTCCTCATTCACTAATTACACGTTTCTCTCCCCTTAAAAGCTCTCATTCTTTAAGAACTCAGCAATTGGCTTCCATAAAAACTAATAATATGAATAGAATCAGACATTTTATCAGTAAACTTAAGAAAATGGAGATCACATTCTACATGACTTAAATGAAGGAATATTTAACATAGACACTCTTCCAAATGTAATGAGAGACATTTCACATCGATAATAATCGGATAATAGTGGGATTAATGATAGAATGTAAATTTAGCAATCTATTTCACCTAGCTTCTCAACAGCCAATTAAGCCAGGCATAAATTACAGTCGTAATAATAGCAAAGCGTGAATCGCCAATAACTATATTCTAATTTGAACGAATACATGCATACTAATCAGGATAAATCTTTTTCAAAGACTAAAAGAGGTACAGATAGTGAATTCCAAAAACTTCAAAGGAATTTCCCCAATAAAACTCGCTAAAATTAAATGGACAACCAAGATTAAAACCTAGTAAATGGTGTTGGTGGTGCAGAATCTTATTGTTTCACAAGCTTGAGTTAGACTAGTAAAAACTTGTAGCAATAAAACTATAACAAACCTAAGTCATAATCTCTTAACTCAAGATCCTTCATAAATCCAAATTAACAACAAAACTTAAGTCAAATCAGAGGAAAATATATCGATTAGGAATATTTAATGAGTGTAATAGAGCGATAGAGAGAGATTTAACTTGAAAATCTACTTAATTTGGATACTATATAAGGCGGCTACGATTTATTACAAAATGATAATCTTTAACATGAAGAAAACATTGATGTCAGAACTGCCTAAGTAAACTAAAGTTTAAACGCGGCCAACTTCATTTTTAATGAGAATTAAGAAGACAGTTAATTATTTGATTTAAATAACAAAGGATATGGTACCAATTAAGTAAATTCTAATTAATTACAAAGCAAAAATCAAAGCGTTACTCAATAAGAATACTAAAACCTTTATTCAAATCAAAATAAGGGAAAAAGAGGTGTAATAAAACTTAAAATGCCTTAGAGTTTTTCATCTGAGTAAGTGTCATCTGAAGTTGCTGCCATGAATATAGAAATTGAAAATGTCTCTCTTGGTTAAATTCCCTATAAAATAACTGTGAATGTAAGTATCCATCTTAAATTATTAACTTTTTCATATCCTTTGCAATACATTTAAAACAATTCCTTTTTAGCTTAACAATGAACACAGAAGAAGCAAGACTTAAGAAAAAGGCAGGATGAAAGTTAATCATATTTAGATGCTAAGAAAATTGGTTAAATTCCCTAAACGTCTGGATTCAGATTAAAACTCTAAGAATTTCAGTGTATACCAAGAACTTAAACATCTAGCTCCTCAAATTATAAGAAAGGTTAATTATTATTTTTTTACGCTATAGTATAATAATCTTTAATTCTTATAGAATATGGTGGATTTGGAATATTTGAAGAGGAAATTTGAGATTAAAGATTATTTTTTACATGAACAAAAAGTAGTTAATGCTCCTATTGTGAAAAATGCTTAAACAATCAAGAAACATGCTTATAAAAGATTGATTTAGTAGTCAAAGAAAAGATTTTCATATGAAAATATATTAGATTCAAAATAAGGTATTAAAAATGATTCAGTGAGGGTAAATTTGTAAAATGTATTAAATATGTTAAAATAAAATAAACAAGAGTTTAATATTCTAGCTAATTATGCTATTTCTTCGTTTCTTAGTATTATTTATTTCAATTATATTAATTAAATCTATTGTATATCTTCTTATATATCCCTATAAATACAAATTGTAATAAAATGTTTCTTGAGTTGTGAATTAATAAATTAGTCGTGATCAATCCTTGAGAGTGATAAATGCTTCATTATCAAGTTCGTGCATAAGTGCCTTCTGATGAAGTTAATAGCTGAATATGAATTTCTCTGGCAACTGGCACACATCCTTGAACTTGTTTCCGATTCTTTTGACCTTGGGGATGTTGTTGTTGTCGTTGCACCACAGACTTATTCTGTAATGCTTCTCTCTAATTGAGAAGATAGCTCCGTTAATTAACTCTTTAATACTTCAATAATGACCATAGCATTATACAGTTATCAATTACAATAAATTAATAACTCTTAGTGTTCAAAGAGCCCTCCTATCATGTGCAAAACTAGACCCTACCAGGCATCATTGCATTCTTCTTCCATATCTTCTTCGATGGGTAGAGTCACAACCCACTTGCCTCCCTGCTTGTTATATGGGTCTTCCCACTCTGGTCTAATGCCCTTCTTGAGCAACAGGTAGTCAGTGTTTGGGATTATCTCGCTTATCTGGTATGTGTTGTTGTACATTTTCCAGAAGTCCTCAACCTGTATTACAAAGTCAATAATCAAAATGAATTAGAATATGCAATTGTTAAGCAACAAACTTTTTAGTTTTATAGGCTAACTTACAGTACCAAAGGAGAATACTTCATGCAATTGATACTCATTAAACCTTGCTTTCTTTCCTAACTTCTTCTTTTCTCTGTGTGATAAAGTATACACAAACCAGAATGTCCATCTATATAAATCATTGTTAAGATTACTCATATAATTGACTCAAAATTATCATTATTTATAGTATATCCTATAAGTTTTTATGAGAACTTACTCGCTGAGCAATTCATGGAGTTATGGAGCTGGCTGTATATCTGTTTAATTTTTAGTGTCGCTTCTCTGCTATAAAGCGCGCTCAGTGTCAGACACAACTTTTTAAAATAATTAAAAACCCTGGAAATATATATTCTTACTTTACATAAAATTGCAAAGATATGTATTATTAAATTTATACATATAAATAAAAGCGTTAGGCTAGAGCTAATATCTATTAGTAAATATAAAATTATAATATTGATTTTAAACAGGAAATTTTACAATATTTTTAGGATTATTCTAAAGTGTGACATACCAAATAAAATTAATATAAAATCCTTATGTATTATTAATTTGAATAAAAATAACAATAAACTTATTTATGATAAAGTGACATCACCCTTTAAACATACTTTTTCCTGAAAAACATTGAAATTTAAGATTACTATTTGATTATATAAATTCCAAATCACTGAAGGAACAATGAAGCAGATAATTTGGAGGAGTCTTTGCCGTCTTAGATGCACTTATCTAATTCAGTTGAGTCCTTACTAAGGTGCATTTGGCAGATAAGTTTATATGTCTTGCGCTTTGAACTCGTGATTAAACCCATATCGTTAATGTATAATAGTCTGATTATGAAGTTTTAAAAAGTTCATAAGTAAAGATAACCTTAGTTTTATATATTAATGTATAGATTGATTCCTAACTCGAATTCAGTTTTGTTGTTAGGATCAAAACCAAGCTTAGCAACTGAATACTTATAGGTTAGTTCATCATCATTCTCAAGCTTAGACTTGAAAGTGTGAAGAGCTTCAGCTGTGAGTTGATAGAGTCCGTAGTCGCTGAATGTCACTGTTCTGAATGGCAGGTTTGTCTTGGCGGCAGTTACAAATAACAATTATCATAACCACATTCAAAACCCCAAAACCCCTAAGTGAGGTTTATAAGTGCTTTGACTTTTAGGGTATAGTTGGGGTCTTATTGGGGTTAGTAGAGAAATTAGGCCAATTTGCAAAATGAGAAATAGAAATTAGCGAAATTTAGGGTCGATTTATGATGAGAAATATTTAGATTTACTGCTTCAGCTTAGGTATGGTACGAGTATTAATATCGATTAGTCAAACCAGTATTGAATTATGCAGCTATTGCAAAGCTCTTACACAAGAGTGGCTCTACTGTTAGGTATCACTGCATGTTAGCTGTTTAGCATTTTAATTCTGGTACTTGAAAGCATCCTGCTAGAAAATAAAAGTTCTCACAGCACCATATTGACCACCTCTGTGACTCTAAGACTTTAAAGTATTGGGCACACTTTCCTCTAGACTAGCGAGCTGTAATGTTCATCGCAAGTTTCCTGATATGCGCATCTCTCCTTAGACTATAGCCAACATTTATAGAAGAAATGGTATTACTTTCAAGACTGTCAAGAGAGTGAAGAGAGTGATTGATTTTACAGTGCCATTTTATAGTATTAATTTAAACTATATATATGATTAAATGCAGAGAGCTATTACTAATAACATCAAGTTCATATACGCTGATGAAGCTGTTTTCACCTTCAACACTTTTATTAATAAGTTTTGGTATAAGAAGTATGATAATATAGAAGTCTATGATTAAAATGTGAAGGTAGTCACCCATGCAATTTTAGCTGGTATTAGTGAAGATTCAGGCCTAGAGAGTTATGTTATTCACCCTCGCTCTATTAAGCGAGAGTAGTATATAGAGTTCCTACACAAGCTCAGAGAGAAGTATAGTAACCAAGAGATCTTCCTGTTTGTTGATAATCTCTCAGTTCATAAGACTAAGGAGTCTAAGAATGCTTATGAAGAGCTAAACATAACTCCTGTATACAACGTTCCTTATAGCCCATAATTTAATGGAATTGAATTCTACTGGACTTAAATCAAGACTCACTAGAAGAAGCTGCTGCTGTTTCATCTTATGCATGACTTGCCCATCGATACAGTAGACTTAATTCAAAGCAGCTGTAAGAGAGTGTGCGTAGATAAGACAACAGTTTG
>ARYC01000751.1:0-20713 GCA_000711775.1 Oxytricha trifallax | reverse complement strand
ATGCTTAGTCTATGAGTTTTTAGTGATTAGACTAGTCGTTTTTAATGCGAAAATACGACTAATCGACTAGTTATGAGCTCTATAGTCTTCGACTAGGTCGATTGATGGTGTTCGTTGATGATATGAGCATGATAGTCTAAACATACAACTATACCTCACCATTGTTCAATTGGGTTGTTTGTGATTTAGTCTTAATTACAACTGTTAATCTTTAATTATAACTTAACAATTAATCAATATAAGCTTATTCTACCTTACTTAAGTGTCCTAGCTGTCTAGTAGTCATAAGTGAGTGCTTGTTGCTTAGTCCGACTAGCTAGTCGTATGTTGATCTAGTCGTAAGGGTAGTCCGACTACCTAGTAGTAGTCGATGATTTCTTAGTCTTAGTCTTACGACTAGCTGTTCCTCTCCACAGCTTTATAAGCAAGTTTAAGCAAGACTCTTCAACTTCAGCCTCCAACCAACCTGTATCTGTGTTATATCACTCTCTTGCTGCATACTGTACATGAGTGAATGGATATCCTACTATGTTTGAAGACTCTGGTCGTAGGTAGTCTAAACAGCGACTAGTCGAATCAAGACATACTAGCTAGTCGGATTTGCTGCCACAAGGTTGCTTAGTCGTAAGACTAGGTAAATTACTCCTTCAAGGATAACTATCACTTACCCTGAGCGAACCATGTCGAACCATTCACAATAGTATCACTACATGCTTAGCATCATAATAGCAAGTGAAACTTGAGTCTACAGCGTTGGTGGAGCAAGAATCGATGTTTCGCCAAAGTGGTGTAAAATTTCTGAATTTTAGGTTTAGACTGGCCTAGTCGTAGAACAGAAATTTTAAATTGGATGTCAACTTATACAAAATAGGCATCAATCTATGATTCTGATAGACTAAACAACGTCAAACAGTCATCAATCATCCTTGTATCGACTGTCATTGATGATATCCAGCATAGAAACTCAATCAACCAGAAAAATACATAACCTGCTTCGTTCAATTTAAAATCCTTTAAAGTGAATTATGTATTTTTCTGGTTGATTGAGGTTCTATGCTGGATATCATCAATGACAGTCGATACAAGGATGATTGATGACTGTTTGACGTTGTTTAGTCTATCAGAATCATAGATTGATGCCTATTTTGTATAAGTTGACATCCAATTTAAAATTTCTGTTCTACGACTAGGCCAGTCTAAACCTAAAATTCGGAAATTTTACACCACTTTGGCGAAACATTGATTCTTGCTCCACCAACGCTGTAGACTGAAGTTTCACTTGCTATTATGATGCTAAGCATGTAGTGATACTATTGTGAATGGTTCGACATGGTTCGCTCAGGGTAAGTGATAGTTATCCTTGAAGGAGTAATTTACCTAGTCTTACGACTAAGCAACCTTGTGGCAGCAAATCCGACTAGCTAGTCTGTCTTGATTCGACTAGTCGCTGTTTAGACTACCTACGACCAGAGTCTTCAAACATAGTAGGATATCCATTCACTCATGTACAGTATGCAGCAAGAGAGTGATATAACACAGATACAGGTTGGTTGGAGGCTGTAGTTGAAGAGTCTTGCTTAAACTTGCTTATAAAGCTGTGGAGAGGATCAGCTAGTCGTAAGACTAAGACTAAGAAATCATCGACTACTACTAGGTAGTCGGACTACCCTTACGACTAGATCAACATACGACTAGCTAGTCGGACTAAGCAACAAGCACTCACTTATGACTACTAGACAGCTAGGACACTTAAGTAAGGTAGAATAAGCTTATATTGATTAATTGTTAAGTTATAATTAAAGATTAACAGTTGTAATTAAGACTATATCACAAACAACCCAATTGAACAATGGTGAGGTATAGTTGTATGTTTTGACTATCATGCTCATATCATCAACGAACACCATCAATCGACCTAGTCGAAGACTAAGGAGCTCATGACTAGTCTATGAGTCGCATTTTCGCATTAAAAACGACTAGTCTAATCACTATAAACTCATAGACTAAGCATGAATTGGGGTTTTGGGGTTTTGGGGTAATGTGCTTTTCCTAATAATAATATTCGACCTATATGCTAATTTTAAACCTTTTTCTATTTTTTATTCAAAATGTTAATTTGGATCTGAAGATATGAATCATAAAATATAGGAAGAACTCCTAAGAAGTGATTAAATCTTGAAAGTTGCAAATGCTTCTTCAACTGCAAGAAAGAATAGCATCCCTCGATTTGGGGGTACTAGTGGAATAGGCCAAACAAACCCTATTACATCATAAAATCCTATGAATTTGAGTCAGATATCATTCAATAAAAAAGTTCCTCTGAATTTGAATACAATTGCTGGTGGAACTAATTTGCTTTCAAACTAATCTAATCAAGATACATAATAAAAGTTGAGCAATATTATACCTAAGAAAGGCCCAATAAAGCTCACTATGAACAGCATTAAAAAGATAGACAATCCTTCAAATAGTAATATTTAGAATGCTGTTTTTAAACAAAGTAATGGTTTCTCTAGTACTTCTACATCATTCAATATGCTTGACCAAAGTATCTAATAAGATAATTAAGGAGAAACAAGCAATACTACAATGACTTCAGAGTTTTAAAATTAGCAAGCTCCCACTAATATCAAGAAATTCTCTCTTAGTAAGATCAAGAATACTACTTCAAGCAAAATCAAAATTCTTTATGAGATAATTTCTTAGATATTTAATCACTTATTTGACTATTTATTTTCAAAAATCAGTTTGAACAAAGATCAACCAAACTAAAGTTAAATACCTAATTCTACTTCTTAAAACAGAGCTGTCTCTAGTTCCTTAAAAGAACGTCTAAATACCTCGCAATCAGCACTATCAAATAAACAAAGAGACAATTCTCAATCATCTAAACTCTCTAACATTTTGAGTTAAGTCTCAAACATCAATAAATAAAATGAACCATCTTCAACTAAATAAGTAATTTAAATGAGCAAAATAAAAAAGCTAAAGACTTAAACTTAGATTTAAGCTCCTAAAAAGCAAGAACTTTATGGTTTTGACATTGATTTCTTAGAGGAAATGGGTTTAGGAGGTGTAGTTTAAGAAGTTCAATAAACACACAAGGAATAGCAATCTAAGCTGGATTAAATATCTCAAAATTACAATCAAAAATAAGCTAATAAACAAAAGCAAGACAGTAGCGAATAGATTGACACATCAACAAATTCTCAATAATGTAATATGTAGAATAAAAACATGCAGGAACTGCATGAAGAGTTTGATTTGAAAAAGTCTGCTCCTAAGAAACTAAGAGGAATCTGCAAGGACTATAGGAGTACATACGCAGATTTGTTAAATAATAATTCATCAGGGAGTAATGAGTTGCTGTCAGATGGGGAAGAGGAGGAAGATCCTATGAGTAGCATACTCAAAGGTAGAAAATAATAATGAATACTTATATAAAATGTTTGTTGGGGGAATGTACTATCAATTTAAAGTAAATAGATTAAGATTTTTATATTTTTTAATGATAAAGAGTACCGATTAACTATTAGAATTAAGAATAATTTAATTATAAATCTTCAAATTATTAAATATAGTATAAATTAAGAATAATTATAGTGCAAAATTAATCGATAATTTTTAATTTTACTGATTAATCATTAAATTGATGTCTATTTAATATTTCTTTTTTTTTTCCAAAAAGAAATAAATTTAAATACTTATTTGCTTATTAAATTCCAAAGTATTCATTTTTTGAAATAATAATATGCATTTTAAATTAATTACAAAAATTATCATAAAAAATGAAATTTCATAGAGATCTTGATAAAAAAATTTTATTCATTCAAAGATCTGGAATTGATTAATATTTAATAATACTAAATATATGATAAAATAGGAAATACTAAATAAATATATACCCCTAAAAGTTTGAATATTCCAGAGTGATTTTATTGATAAAAGTATAAATTATTATTTCGTTTGATATTTCAAACTAACCTTATTTTTCTACAGCGACAATAAAATTGATGAATTATCAGAATAGTAAGTGTTTAAATTTAATGCAATTTAGGATATAAATATAAATAGCTCTTATAAATGTCCTCTCTAACAAGAAACAATCCTCAAACAAGTGTAAGTTTGTAGTTAATATTATTGTAAAATTTCTATGTCTGTTTTAATTCTAAATATATATAACTTAAAATAATTATAGAAATTGCCATAGCTTTAAACTTAGTAATTACAAATACCTTAAAACTTGCTATAAATAGACTCAGCAAGCTAAAATTTATTTGTAAATGATATTGTTAAGATTTTTAGTTATAGTCATAACAGAGTCACTTAAACATCTTTGAATTTATTTAATCATCTCGTAATAACTTGCATCAATCCTCTGCGGTTTCATAGCACATAACTACAAATAATAAACCCACAAAAACCTATGAAGTAATGGATTCCATATATGCTAAAATGCGTAATAAAACACAAGATTCGCTGGTTAAAGTGGAGGAACTCATTAAAAATCAAGCATCTCACCTGTATTATGATAAAAAAGCAGATTTAGGGGTTTTAATAAAAGAGAAGCAGAAGATGGATCATGACGACATGGAGAGAATGCTCAAGAAAACACTCATTAAGGAAAGTCAGATGGAGAGGCAATAAAAAGAGATTAATAGAATATGCTCATAATACGGAGTTAAGCTAAACAAAACAGCATTACCATACAAGGAGAAAATCAGGCAAATCTGCCAGGACTCAACTGTATTCTACACTTATAAGAAAGACAGAAGAGAAATGATGGACCAATCTATTCTCAAGCATCCAGAGTACCTTAGATCTAAGAGAGAGGAATTTTTCGAAATGAAAACTCTTCTTACTGCTTAATATCTCGGAGTCGACAAGCTATAATTTTCAAGCTATATACTTGTTAATTGTTCCTTTTATAATAATTTAATGTTTATATCAAAGCAGGAGCTTGAATTATTCAGGCAAATATAGTTACAAATGCATTTGGAAGAAACTGAAAATTAAGATGAATTGGATGATGAAGGAAAACCAAAGAAAAAACAAAGATTAACAGCTAATAAATACTTATAAAGTGTAAAACTACCAAATTTCAAAGACACTACAGTAACTCACTCTAATGGTGGGATACTAAGAGCATCATAAGAATAGCCAATCAATCAATAAAACAGTTAAGATAGCGAATCAGATGAAAATGAAGAAGCGAATAGTTCAATTATTGAATTTTATATTTAAAAATGAAACAATGAATTAAAAAAACAAAATTGTGTTTTAATTAAAAATAGGCTTTTTATAGTTAAGACAGCTAAAGCTTAAAAAATCAAGATGAAGATTAAGAAGATATTTCAAATTAACTAGACATTGATGAAGATATAATTGAGAAGCATCGAGAAATGATTAGGCAAAAGAAAATGAGTGGTTATAAAAATGTCAAAAACTTCATTGAAAAACGAAAGTTATAGCAAGAAAAAGAGCTTACTCTGCCAACGATAACTTAACGAGATCAAGAAAAGACCTTTATTTCGTTAATGAAAAAATCCGGTGATTTATTATCAATACCTGAGGAGTAAGAAGACAAGGAGATTAATGTGCACTAATCCTTAAACAACCTTAGTAGAAATATAAATTTACAACCGCTTACTCTTAATAATAATTCTGAGTTAAGTTAGACAGTCAGCAATTTTAATCAACCAATAATGAATTCTAATAAATCTCAGGCAATCATTAATAAATTTGGCTAGAAGAAGCTCCTCAAAACTAAGAAAGACAACTTGAAGTTAGAAATTTTTGATAATGACGTCTTAAACAATTAGCTAGATAGAAGCATCATAGAATCAACGAAAGGCTCTTAAAATATGGGAGGTTATATCCCTAGAGTATCACCTTAGTCAATTTTAAAGAGCATGATGTATTAAAGCTATATCACACCTTCATATTAATCCCTAGTCCAACGAAATAAAGAGCGAAGACTTTAGTCTCTGAATAATTCGTTTGTCGATTACAAAGCAGATTAAGGAAACCATAGCTTTCAAACAATTTAATAGCCTTAGACAACTAGTCATAAGAAATCTCAAAGTATAAACCTGCCTCGTTTTAATAGAAATTAAAGACTTCAAAGCTTAAATCTTGAAAATCATTCTTATAAAGTTTAATGCCAGACACCAAAGATGCATGATTTCAAAATGAGAGATTTAACATCTCGATATCCTAATACTATTAAGAAAAGCTTGAATGAACATTAAAAAGCAATCAAAACCCTATAACTCCAAAATGAGTTTTATTTGTGTTTAATTGATGAGGGTAATGCTGAGGATTAGGATTCTTTTTTATTAATTTTCATTTTTGTTGTTAGATTTATTTTTATCATCACTGCATTCCATAAATGCTATGTTTGAATTATTCCACTAGGACATATTATAATGATAGTAGTACATTATTTGTTTGCTTTGCTTATATAAATAAATGAGCTAAATTTTATGAAAAAATGTTCTTATATTTCAGGACTCCATTTTTTAAAAATATACTTACTCTAATTTAGTTTTAATTATTTATTACAAGGTTCCAATTAGGTTTTGAACCGTTTTGAACCATTTTGAAACTTTTCTTTTAAAACCTCTTTAGATTAAAACTATGTTCTAATTAAGTTTTAATACAATTTAATTGGTACCAATTAAAATTAAACGGATTTCGTACCAGTAATATTTTAATTTTAACAAATCTAGTACTAATTTTATAAAATTTAATTGGTTAAAATGGAGATTCATCTCTGAAACTTGTTTCAGTTTTTGCAAATTTTCTCCATTATTCTTTCAGGGTTGACCTCCTAAAAGATACCCATATTTAATAGGTGTCTAAAATATAGTGACATTGTAAATACATAATATTAAGTTTAATTGCAATTTACAATTATTTTGAAACTAAAAAATAACATAGTTGGATCAATCAAACACCTTAAAATCACTTATTTATGTTAATTGTTCATTTAAATTTTACTTAAGTTACCAAACTCTTTCATATTTTACAAGACTATTTCAATAAAGTACACAAGCTAAAAGAAAAGAAAGCATTGAATCGAATTTGAAAATAATTTATGATGAAAATTTTTAATATATTTGTTAATAAAAGCAAATTTTTTGAAATTATGCAATCATCAAATTTCTTAAAAACGATTAAAAAAATTGATAACTATGAAATAAATATAAAGTAAAAAGAATGTCACTTAAACTTATCTTTTTTTATTAAAAATGCTTTAATATATATGCATATGTGAAAACATATAAGTTGAGTTTAAGAAATTGATCATAAAAAACTTTCATATTTTCATAATTAGAGTGAAAGTGATGATTCCTAACTCAAATAAACCCTAATCCCCAGCATTACTCTCATCAAACAAAACACATATAAACCTCATTAAGGGGTTTTGGGGTTTTGAATAGAAGAAAGAGAAAGTTAAAAGCGAAAATTATAGACTATCATAAAAATTATAGATAGAGCAGAGAATTAGAGGTAAGGGCAAAACTAAAAAATACTAGCTGATATGCTTCTTATATATTTATATTAAATTACAAGATAAAGGAAAATCGTTAAAATTATTTAAGGTTGAATTTGAATTATTACTTTTCATTTAAAATATGAAACAAATTTACAAATTTCAGGATCATACTGATGAGTCATTACTTGAAGACAAAGAAAACATGCCTTATAAATCTCAAATAAATATGTGTTTCCCTACGAAATCTCAAAATATCTCAAATAAAAGATTCTCTCTGAATACATAAGCTTAGTCTATAGAAAAGGAAAAATGCCAAAATAACAATTTAACTTAGATATAATCAAAGTCAAGAAAATTATATTAAAATTAATAAAAATGATGATATGAAGGTTAGTTTATTTAGGGATAGATTTTTGCTTGTCTTATTTTGACAAGAGGAAGTGTCAAGGTGTTTAGCAGCACCTATCTTTCAACAGGATAAAATTAAGTTCAAGAAAAAGTAGCATTTATAAGTTAATATTTCTTTTACTATGAAAAGATAGTTTCTATTAATTAAGCATCACTATGTTAATTTTGAGTTGTTTTGTTATATTCCAGAGAATTGAAAGTAAGTCTCAGTTTCAATCGGAGAAGTGATTGATGTATTTTCTGTATGAATCATATTAAAGTTTTAGCTACCAATTCTGCCAAAATACTTAAAATACTTTTTATTTATCCTTAAAGTTTTTTAAATGCAGTTTTCTATTGTGAAAAAAATAGAAAGGAAAATCTAATGCCATAGTGTTAGAGAATGTGAAGATTTGCAAATTTTATTGATTTTATATAGCTAAATGTAAAATCAATTTTTAGTCAATTCTTCAACTAACAAATAAAAGTCAAGATTTTCAGACATCACAAGGATTAGTTCAAACGCTCACATAAGTTAAAATTCAAATATAATGATAGATGATTTAGAAAGCTAAAATATTAGAAGATAAAGCTCTTAACTGTTTCAATTAAATACTGATAGATCTTACGCATAAACTAAACTTGGAAATATTGAATAGAAGAATTAAATTTCATATTCAAATTTATCAAAGTAAAACTAGTCTTAATCTTACTAATCTGTTTTGAAATAAGAACTTTCGAAAGTAAGATATAATATTTCTGAAGTTTTTCTTTTACAGAAAATAAGTGAGTTATTGCACAGTACAATGACAGTGAAGAACGACTTAGAATTAAACTTGAAAGAACAGGAAGTATTTGCTTTAAAGGAGCAGCTTAATTTCATGGTAAAAATTATTAATTATGAATTATAAATTTTTAGATACAATAAATATAGCTAAGCAAGCTATAATAGTAATAATTTTAAATCAAATAGTAAGATTCTCAACGGCATGGCTACTAATACTAAACATAATCCTCTACCAGATCTTAATCTAAAAAGTAAACAAGCTCTTAAAATAAATTTAAATTAAATAAGGAGCCCAGCCTCTCAAAAAGGATAGAAAATAATGTCTTAATTAAAAGTAATAACAAGCAAAATCTCCAATAAGATAAGACCTTGATATTTCTTTAAGATTAACTTAGTCTGTTAGACTCAGTGTTTAAACAGAATAATTGCAAACAATTTAATACTTTGAAAATACAATCTGATTCAAAAAGTATATAAAAAGAACATTTATAAAGCTCATCCAGATTAAACGCAACTTAAAATGTCTAAAGTTTGTAAAATTTAAATTCATTACAAAGTAGCTAAAGTGAATCTTTAAATCATAATTTGATATACAGCCCAAACTAATTAACACTAAAACAATAACTGCCAACTTCTATTTTGAATCTTGAATAAAGTTCATAGAAACCTAACTTAACTTCAATTTAGAGATACAAAAGTGGTTCGTCAAAGATTCCAAAAAGTACCAGAAGTCTCTCTAAAAAGCGTCAACAAGCTTAAACAAGTGTTTAGTAAAAGAAAAGAGGCAGTAAAGTAAGAGAAATAATTTAAAATAATACAAATGATCATCATATGGATTCCGTTAGAAGTGTAAATAATGTTTAATAAATGACACAAGATAATACAATTTAGCTAACTCAGTTAAATTTGAGTAAGATTTATAATGGAGGGAGAGGCCACCATAAATCTCTGGATGATCCCTCAACTATCGATATTAGTTATAATTACCCTCTTTAAAGGGATTAAGAAGTAACAAATACCCAATAATAACATAATTAATCTTAGTCTAATAGTTATTAGACTAAAACTTCTATAAACTACTAAAAACCATAAGTATCTCAATTAAAGAGACACAGTTCTTAAGCTTCAGGTTTATAGAATCACTGTTCTATTGACAAACCAAGGAATTATAATTCTAAACCTAGAAATCCATTCCAATCTAAATCTTAAGAGAGAAATACCTCAGTTAATAGAAGTCATAGTGTCACATAAATTCACTAATAAAATGCAAATCAAGTTGACTCTGAGTATGAGAAGAAGTTACTTATTTTGAGATAGCAGCAAAGCTTAAACGATCATTTAGATAAAAACAATCATAAACTCTAAAAGCAGATTCAGTAAACATGCACAGATTATTTTATAAATAATTGAACTTAATTTCAAATATGCTTAAGTTTAAATGGAAAAGCAGATATAAGAGATTTAACATAAGAACCATTAAAAACTTCAGAGAAAAGATAAACTAGCCATTATCAAGCAAAAGAACAAATAAATGCAAAAAGTATTCACAGAAATATAGAAGGATTCAGACGCACACGTTCAAAGTTTAATAACCTAATTTATTAAGGGTATTGATGAAAATTAGAAACAATCATCTATAATGAAACAAGATATTATTAATAAATATGAGTAAATGCTGAAAAGTAAGAAAAATGACATAAAATAATAAAAGAGGACTAATATGGAACTCGAAAAGAAGCATGAAACAATTAAAAATATGATTAATCAGATTATTTGAACTTAATTTTATCAATTAATTATGAGTTAGATGGTGATCATAACTCCAAATATAATGGAATTTCAGTTAAAGATTGAGTAAATTATAAATTTAAATAAATGACAACTCATCATAGAAAGCCCTCACAAATCTATTGTTATATTGACTTGCATTTTCTTATAATTTATTACATTTAACTTTCATTTTTTATAATAACAGCAAGTTAGTACTCCATTTAGAAACATAACAGGGGCTGCAGTGAACGGGCAACAAAGAAAACGAAATCAGCCTACACTATAATTAAACAATGAGAACATAAATACCCAGGGATAGCAATCAACTTTCAGCTCAGTCGCTTCACAGCATCAAATGTCAAGTTCAAGCAAGTAAAGCCTAAACTAAAACGCCGTCCATAATTACAACAATAACAACAGTGCTTTTAGAAATTTCGGCAATATCACACCAGTATCTTCTTCAAGCAAGCACTTCAATCTAATGAATGGAAATACTAACGAATCTAAATTGAAAATTAACACTTCAAGTATCTTGGACACAGAATACTAGAAAACTATTTCCATGTTAGAAGACCAGCTCAGAATAAAGGACAAAACTATCTCAGATTTAAATTTTAATGTTCAGGAGGCCAAATTAGAAATAGAGTTGAAGTCAAATCAAAATGCAGATTTACAAAAGTGGCTTAGTTTAATGACTTAAAGTTTACAGTAGTAACTCTAAAATAATGGTTAAGAAGCACTCTCTGGGACAAGTGAAAACTTTACAGCAGAGGGATTAATCACAAAAATAAATCAAGGTTTGCAAACGATAGACAATTTAAGGGTCGAGAACTTCAACTTGAAGAAATAAATAGCATTTGACAAGAAACACTATGTTGATCTTAAAAATGCCTATTTCTAAGTTAGGAAGGAATTCAAGCAAAAAGAACAAGACTTATTCTTGAGACACCCAGACTTAAAAGAAATACTGGGGGAAAAGCAAAATCTGCAAAACACACTTAAAGTCTTGACTGAAGAAGTTGAATTTTTATCTAAGAAAAATTTAAAACCAAATATTTTGTTTTACTTAAAAAATTAATTAAGGATCAAATTTAATGGTTATAACTTAAGTATAATTTACTTTTTAAAAAAATAATACTCATTAAAAAAAATAAAACTCTAAATTTTTAATTAAAAAAATGATAATAGATTTATTTGTTATATTTATGCTATAAAAATAATTAATCAAATTTCTTAAATTCAAAGAATTTTTATAAACAATGATTTAAATGAGAATAATTTTAAAATTAACTCTTTTTAGTAAAGTTATGATATTTTATTTGTTTTGAATGAGGGATTTTTAAAAGAGTTGAAACATAAAAACTTCTATGATGCGTATAAAAGATAGAGTGAAGAACTTACTAAACTAAGAGAAGCCCATGCTTTGCTAATTAACTTAATATAAACTAAAGATATTGCTATTTAAACCCCACATTTTAATACCGATAATATTGTAATTTAATAATTACAAATGGAAATTTGATTGATATAGAATTTTATAAATGACGATTTCCAATTTATATGCTGTCTTTATTTTAACAATAAATTTATTTGTTTATTGAAATTAAAAATTTTCTTTCCATGTAGTTAAGTTTATGTAAACATAAAAACATTTTATTGTTTGAGGTTTAGATTACTAAAAGCTCCTAATCAAAGACTCCAAATGGAGCTTCAATTGGAAATGCACATTCCTTCGGTAGTTTACTTTCAGGACAAAGTCCAATGAGTAACAACCACATCTTAAACTCTCTAGAAAGATAAACTATACCCCTAAGAAGACTCTTGTCCTGTAAGAACTCCACTTCAAATTATACAGCACACTCTTAACTCGCTCATGGCTCTAAGTGTAACAAAGATTCTTTTGTTTTAACTGATGAAAATGATTCATCCTCATTAGGAGGAGGACTACAGTTTGGAAATGAGGATTATGAGGCCATGGAGAGTGTGTAGGTTTAAGATATCAATCAATATCTAGAAGCTGTTCTATCTAGATATAAGGGCAGTTATGGGGGATCAGGGATTAACTTCTTAGATTAATCTGCTAAGAATTCCAATGGAAATGACTATTGCTAATAAGAAACCATTTTCGTAAAGAAATTTGGATTTTGTTAAAGTTAATCATTTTTTATATCAGAAATTTGTTTTTTCCTTCTCAAAATATTGACCAAACTAACAGCTGTTAAAGCTTCAATTTAAAACTTCTAATTAACCCATAAATTACCAAATATATAATTCAAGAGACATTCGTTCATAAATTGGTTGATGTTTTTTCAATAATAATAGTGACTATGTGATTAATATATGAATATAAGCAGTATATTTAAAATTTAAAGTTTATTAATAATTTTACATTAATGAGATTATTTAGTTAGTTAAAAAGTCAATGATCAATGTCAAATTCTGTCAAAAATATTAAGAATTTTGCCCTTCTAATTTGCAAGAAAAAATTGTAAATTGCTTGAAAATTTCAATCTAAGAAATTAGTATATTTTATAAGTTGTTAGGACAATTTAAAAATATACAATCCAATATTAATTCTTGACTTGAAGGAAAGAAAGCAAATGTTTTAATAAGTATAAATTTTCTATCTTTCTTGACAATTTTATTTTAAAAATTTATAATAGAACTAAATAAAATCTTTCTCTTAAATCTATTGGTATTATAAGTTTGAAGTCGTCTTTTTAAAATCTTGAATCCCATTTGAATTTGCAATTAAATGTTTTAATTATTTTAATGAGATTAAACATAGGAAGCTGATTTATATTAAAGATTTGAGTGTATTCTTTATTATTTAATATAAAGTTTTATAGAAGAAATGGTATGTTAACTATCTTGTTGTCTTAATTCATGATCTGTAGGTTTTCAAGAACTTCGTTCAACCAGGCAGAGTCGCTTACGTAAACTTCGGAGAAGACTTGGGCAAAGTTGTTGTTATTGTTGACATTGCTGACGCCAACAGAGTCCTCGTCGATGGACCCACCACTGACTTCCCACGCGTTCTCTATCCACTCAAGAGACTCAGCCTCACCGGCCTCAGAGTCCCAGGTGTTCTCAAGGGTGCTAGAACCGGAACTCTCACGTAAGTTTTAGTTGGTTAGTTTAAAGACATATTAAGGTAGTTGCAATTAATACCTATATCAAAGATGTTATTTCTTGAAGTAAAAATGATAAGCTTTCCTTTCTATATCAATTTATTTTTATGAGAGTAAGTTATATCTTGATTTGAGCTAATCCTTGTTTAGTAAACTCGCCACCGCATACAAGCTTAACGAGAAATGGGCCGCAACTGCATAATCAAAGAAATTCACAGTTAGAGCTACCAGAGCCAACTTGAGCGACTTTGACAGATTCAAGGTAATGATCAATAGAAAGAACAGATCATTCAAACTCAGACAACTCGCCAAGAAGATCTCAGGTGGCAAATCCAAGGTTGCCGCCAAGGGCAAGGGCAAGAAGTGAGTTAGGACAGCAGAAGATAGAATCGCGCTTATCAACTGACTTTCTTAAGAAGATATTCAACTCAATCGTACTTTTTCACTCTCTCTTTATATTCTTTATTTATTATTATGTTCCTACCTTCGCTTTATAACAAACCAATCACACGTGATATATCTAATATTCATTAACTATCACAATTTTTCTATCTTCATCTCATAATAAAACTGTGAATGTCTTTTTAGCATTATATTTTGTCATATTTATTAGAATTTCTATATAATGTTTTCATGACTATTTAAGGGTGGAATTTATGGTAGATTATAATTAATAAACATAATTTAATATATTACCTATGTAAAAGTAAATATGCCAACTCCTACGAGGTACCATTTAAATATAGTGAGTACCAAACAAACGTTGGCTAAACCGAGTGTTTACTTGCGACACAAGTTGGGTGAGAGGTCCTAGACCCTCAAATACTCTTTCTTGTTACTAACATAACGAACATAACACAAATTTAAATGAAATTGTTTGAGTAGATAAAATAAATGCTAATTGTATATGTGGATGGAGAGAATGTGTGAAAATAATGTAAAGTTTACTTAAATTATGTATGAATGAATACAATTTATCTAACTATATTTCTAAATACTAAGGGGTTTTATAAATGGGAGTATTTATTTAAACTTTTATTTGAATTATAATAATTAAACTCTTTTTTATAGGATTTTTTCTTTTTGTAAATTATTTTGAATCAATAGATGGTTCGTAATTTGTTGATTAAAGTATTTTTTTAAAAATGTGAAAATAAATAAATTTCTCTCATAATTTTATATCTAAATTAAATTAGTTTATAAGTTTTAAAGAGAGGAAAAAAACAATTTTTTTTCCCATGATTAATGAAGAAAATAAAATTAAATACTATAAAATTATGAATCTTGAGATATCATGCAGCTCCATAGAAGTTCCATACTGAAATAGAAGAGTCTGTTGAAACAGAAATAATCTATTTCTCATCAGGACTCCATTTTAGTTTAGTAACTGGTCCTGAATGGCCAAGTCCCTTGCCCATAAATGTAAAGTTATTGAGTCCATCCAATTGATAGACAAAAACTTCATTAGTCTCAGTACCATAGGCCAAGTATTTGCCGCTTGGGCTAACTTATATAGTAAGCACTTTATAGGGGTACATGATTTCAGCCACTGGCCCAGCTTAATCACAGTCCCAGAAATATATTGGAGCTCCTTGACCACTTGTTACTAGTTCAAGTTCACTGTCTTTTCTCTAACTCATGCCAAATAATGCCCCATTTTTAGTTTAATGTCCATTCACTCTCTTTTCTAATTTCAAATCATATGTTGATATTGATCTATCCATAGAGCAAGAATGAATTTAGAATGGCTTTTATAGATCTGGGAATAGTGAAACGATGTCTTTCTTTTGATCTATACAAACAAATAAAATACTATGAATTACTTACCATTGAATTGAATAAGAAGTTTTCTTGTTGTTCTTGCCCAAACTCTTACTGCTCCATCTTCTCCTCCACTTAAAATGTAGTTTGCATCACAATATAAGCTAGTGACTGATCCTCTATGAGCTTATGCAATTTCCCAAAGAACTCTGCCTGAAGTTTCATAGGCTCTGATAAAGCCATCTCTCCATCCAGTAATCATTGAACCATCATCTTTAGCAATAAAACAACTTGATCCTCTGCTGTTCTTGATTGAAGCTGCAGTGAATAAAGATTTGTATTCTGAGAGATCCCATAATTTTACTGAGCCGTTTTCATCGATAGCCATGAACTAATCGTTTCTATTGCCAAAGACTAAGTCATTAATACTTCCTGTATGAGCATCAGTATGAAGCATAAATGATAGATCTGTAGCAAGCATTCTGTATAATTTTCCTCCTGCAGAACCAACCATAAGTTCCTTTTAGTCAGCAGACACTGTGATTGACATAATCTTTGAATCTAGCTGAGCTTCATGAGACAGAGTCCATCTTCCACCTCCTAAATTTAGCTTCTTCACTTTTCCGTCACCACCTCCAACAAATATATCATTGTCAATCATGGAAATCGCCATTAATCCATTGCTAGCAATTGGCATAGTTGCTCTATAGATTCTTGAAGATACACTAAAAATACAAACTTCTCCTCCAGTTGTTCCAAGCAATAAATTATCCCCATTGATGCATGAGAAGCTATAGTTTCTAATCAGACCAGTGTTAGGTAATTAAACAGCTCCTTATTTCAATTAGTATTACATTGAACCAATATCGAATTCAAGTGAATTAATGAACACATTAGTTTGATTAGCAGTCACCAATACATAAGATGGATGTTTAGGATTTTAATCGTGTGAGATTTCACCCCAACTCACTACTTAAAGTGGAAATTCAAATACCCTTGTATGAATAGCTGAGCCATCACGAGTGTCCCATATAATAAAAGCGTTATTTTCTCCTAAAGCTGCCAAAAATCTATCATCATGTGAAAAAGCAAGCTTCTTAACGCATACTTGCATGCCTTTCAATACTGCAACGGGTTCTTTCTTTGAATAGCTCCATAAAATAACTGGAGCATCTGGAAGTTTCTAAAATATAGTTCCTAATTGACCAGTTGCAATAAGTTAACCCGAATTTGAAATCGTTATTGCTGAGATTTCCATATCATGGCCTCTCAAGAATTATTGTTAGTGTTTATCTTATACATTCTCAATGACTAAAAGACCACCAATATTGTAAATAAAGTTGTCTTTTTCATGAGGATGGTAATGTACTGTATTTTAGTACTTTCCATTGTAGCCGATTGAGTGTTCTAGCTCAAGCAGTTGTGATGATTCCATTAAAATTTGATTTATTCTTAATTCAAGAAATTTCTAATTTAATTAAGATTTAATTCAACTTGCTCAATGATTTATGTTTTAATAATGAAATAAAAAATCAAATGTATTTATAAGTTGATTTTACTTTTATATAGGGTATACAAATATTTCAGTTTTTATAAATAAAAAAATATATTATACTTCCATTTCCCTTACTTTCAATTTCGATGGTGACTTATTTTTCGAGTCCTCTTAATCCCTCTTTCTACTGCTACCATTACCTATATTCCCATTCTTATTTTTACTAGCTTATTATTCAACCATTTAATCCCATTGGTCTTATTAATTTCTCTACATTTTTGAATTAACTTTAATCTCGCTTTTATTCAAACTTCCCTCTTCGTCAGACTCATTAACCTAATCATCAAAATTATCTTCCTCTTCTGACTGCTCTATAATTTTCTTCTTGTCTTTATTTGAGATATTCTTAGAACCCTAATTGGAATTGTTATTTTAAAGACTAGGAGATGGTTGTTTATTTGATAAAACCTGATTTGATGAGAAAGGTGAAAGCTGGTTTTTGTTTATTTTGTCTTAAAGTTGCATAATTTCATTCTAGTCCATAAGTTACACTTATATCTTTTCAAGCTCGACGACTTCTAGTTTTCTTCGAGCTGACTCTATTTCGTCTAGCTTGGATTTCTTCATCTAAGCCATTTTATCGTTTTGATCAATCGTGCTTTTCAGTAATTAAATCTACAATAATATTGGATTAACTTTAAGTAAAAATGAATTGCTTACTTTTTCTTGTTGCATTTTTTCCTCACGCTATAAAGCCTCAAGTTCATCTTGAAGCATTTAATTCTTCTCTTGAAGTTTCTCATAATTGATGATTTTACTCGCTGATTTTTCATTCTACTTCTTGGACATTGAAAATACAAGAGATTTGTTAATCTATTGTATTTTATCCATTAAAGTGTCTTTAATAAAATTTATGGCACCTGGCCCTCCACCTCCTTCAGTCGCCCCTTGCTTCAGTTTTTTGAAATATTAATGCAAATCTGATTAAAGTTGGGGTAAATTTTCATCTGAATAGGCTTATTTAATGGCAGACTGGGATTGAAGCTTTTCGTTCAAATTTTAAAAAGCCAATCTATCAGATTCAGCAACTGACCTGATAAAAACATTTATTATGGTTTTTGTTTTTATTGACTTACTTTATTGAAGCATTTAAGTTCTTAGCCTTTGCATCTTTAAGTTTACTATCAACTAATTAACATATTTCTTCCTTCTTTAATTCCAAGTCTTATCTGTCTAATTATTGATCCAGCAATCCTTCTTACTTATCAAGTATTTCAATCGCATCATTTTTTATTTTCTATAGATAAAAATCATGAACACAACTTGAAATTTATTACATCAACAGTTAGCAATAAATCAGAGATTTCTTAAGGATAAGAAATTTTCTTAAATTTACTTTCTACCATTTTTAATGCTCTTTCATAAGCTCTTTGTGTTTCTTTCTCTAATACGTTATCCCATCTAAAAGTTAAATTATAGTTATAGTTTTAGTCTTAGAAATTCGAGTTTAAATACTAGTAATTAATATGTAGGACACTTACGCAGATGAAATATTTGGTGCTGCTCCTTTATTTAAGGAATCAACATATTACTCTATCAATGATGCCAAAATTTTTCCATTAATGCATTCATCAAGAATATTATAATGCAAAGCAGGGTAATTAATTTCATAGAACATATTAAACAGGTAAAAAGGCATGTTGAGGGATCTGGTCACTTATTAAAATATAAGCAGCCAAATTCCTATATTTAAAAAGTTAAAATATAGTAAAATGCAGGCAATAAAAACATAAAGAAAGTAAAACTTATTTTTTTAACTTGAGATAGTGTCAATTTAAAGATATCATAACATAATTCTCTTAGTTAATTAATTGACTGCACAAAAATATAAAATTAAACAGATGTGTTTTCTTAAAATTCTTCATGATTTGTTATTCATTTACTTGATAGGAGTCTCTTAGAACACTTTGTGTTTAAGGATAGTGGCTTTGTTTTTGAATTCTTTCCTGTATTATTCCCATGGTAGTTAATCCAATTTACCCAATAATTCCTCGTCTTCCACAGGTCTCACCATCGTTAATAGCTCTCTCTGCTAGAAGTGTCTCAATAATGCTTCTCTTACTTTTCTGTTTCTCTCATTAGTATAATTTAGTAAACAATAGAGAATTAATAAATCTCTATTAATTTGCTATACTTCTTGAGAAGTTCGAAAGTCTACTCTCTAAGTATTCATTCTCAGTGATATCTCTACCATTTTCATGAAGCTCAAGAGCAAAATCTCTAAGAAGCCACAGAAACTTAGGAGTGGTTGATTATATCGAATTTTAACTTTGTGAGTTTTGAGAGGTAGATCTCACTTTTATGAAGTTTGATAGTTCAGCGGCTACTGATAGACAAGCTTAAATTATACTTAATATTGTATCTTGTTATCTTATTCACCAAATATAATTTAATTATGATAAAAATAAGCTATAGAATTTTCATCGATAGTCTGCATTGAATTGAAAATGAAGAAACTACTCAAAAGCACCACCAGAGCAAAGATCTTTGAATCATGAGTTTAATATTGATAAAATACGTAAAAATAGGAAATTGTAGAAATTAAATAAATCAATAATTATAACCAATTCTCTAAAAGCATTAAGTTGTTGCCGTGCATTTTCCAAAATATTTTGATCATTATAGTGTTTACCATCATAATATAACCCCCAATTTTTTCTTGAACTATCCAAACCTTTATTTTAATGTTTGGCTGGAATCTTATGATTAACACGATCGTTTGACACTGTCAATTGGCGTCGTTCTGGCATGGTCACTTCGTGTCGATTCGTCGTCGATAGGCTTGAGTTGAGGCCAATCTGCAACCCATTCTCATCTTCTAGATCCTAAAATCTATTGTCCCATCCTTGATCGATCGGTGCCATCATTGGTAGCTCAAGCTGTTAGGCCATCGTTGGTGTATTGGTGGACTTGACCTCTGCAATGCGCGGAGGTGAGAGAGGTTTGAGTAGGTTGGCGATTGATTAGTTTAAACTTAAACTTTAAAGCGTGATATATAATAGGGAAGTTTTAATCAATTAATTTAACTGTTCAACTGCTATTCATGCTTGTCTTGACTGGTGCCAGAGAACCTGCGACTCCACTCATCGTCATTGATGGTTGACTCATACGAACCCATGCCTAATGGTGGTGCACCACTGCTTGACGCTGAAGGCCAGAGCTTGTTGACATCACTCTTGGTCATGGCCTTCAATATCTGGGAGAGTCTTTTAACCAAGTGAATCCTATAGGAAGTTATGATTACTACGCTTACTTGCTGTCTGCCTGCTCCTGCCTGAGGTGCCTCTTGATGTATGAGAACAGCTGCTCGATAGGGTTTAGCCATGGTGAGTACTCGGCATTGAATAGCACTGTCACCTTCAACTTCCTGGCAGTCTCCAGCACTTCAGAGTACTTGTGAATGACTGCGTTGTCCATGAGCAGCACGATCTTCTTCAGGCCAAGGTCCTTGTCAGTGCGCAGCTGGCTCAGGGTGTGGTAGAGGAAGTTCTCGAACAGCACGTCATCGAAGGCTCCCTCAATGACTTGGCTGGCGACCAGCTGGTCCTTAGTGATGCTGCCACGAAGCTCATCGAGAACTGCTGCCTCTTGGTGGATTCCTTGGTGATTGAGAGATTCCTAGCCATGGTGCCATAAGTGCCCAACCTCTGGCTGACTTGCTGTCTGACTGCTGTGATGGGGGTATAATGTTACAATGGTTGAGCATCGAGGTTGCCAGAGTATACTATAGGTGCTTAGTCATTCAATTAGTTGGGTAGACTTAACCTGGTATCAACTAAAGTAATATAAAATCATAGAGCTTTAGCTTACTATCCTATTCC
>ARYC01000750.1:0-52607 GCA_000711775.1 Oxytricha trifallax | reverse complement strand
TTTAACAGCCATGCTTATTGATTACTTTTCTTGCTTTGTTCCGAAGTACAACATACATTCCATATCGCACTCTAAAATAATTGCTGCTACCGCTCAGACATCTCACTAAACAGAGCCATTAGTCCACTTCTCTCTAATTGGAAAGTATCCAGGGGTTCTAAGAACCTTAGCTAATGTCACTATTTCTTACCTTATTGCTCTATTGAAATCAATGACTACTATTTCTAAAGGACAGAGATTTAGCATTACATTTTCTGGCTTCAAATCTCTATGAACATACCCTAGATCATGCAGCTCTTTCACACCCTTGATCATTTCCGTGAGTATCTCATTCAAGTCATCTGGGTATCTATTATGGTAGAGATAATCTCTTAGAGTCATTTCAAATTTCTTAAGTCGTAGTGCAATAAAACCATGTCCAAGAATAACTCCATCGAGTTTAAGCAAGTTCTTGCATTACCTTTTATTAGCCTCTCTTAGTATTATGTATTCATTGGCAAACTCATTTTTATACTGCGCTCGTTCCTAATAAGATATTTGAAAGGATATACTTTATAAGCATACTCATCAACTACTATGAGTTTTGCCTTGTTAGCCACATCAATATGTAAATAGTTGTCAATGCAAAAACTGAGATCTACTGCATTTAATGCAAGTATATACATAGCTCTCTCTTACAAGCATGCTAATATAATTCATTAGCTGGTTGGTTCATTGACTCAAAACGTTTCTGCTTCTTAAGTCTCTCTTCCTGCTCTCTTTAAGACTCTATAGTATTGGAATTTCTCTTGGCTGGTATAAGTTTTTATGTTTCTTTATCTTGCATTAAAAACTCACTTAAATGATGTTTTTGAATGTGTCTTTTAACTTTAGCTGAGTGAGTGTAAGACTTCATGCAAGTCGTGCACTAATACCTGCCATCGACCTTTTCGTGCTTAAAATATATCTTAGCTCTCCCAGAGTGCATCTCTTTGATGTGCCTCTTCAAGCTCGAATCAGTTGAGAAAAAATTTTAGCATTCATCACATTAGACTTCTTTAATCTTTTCTAGTGGGAGATGTTCTTTTAACTCCTCAACATCTTCGATTAGCGTTTAAATACTTATCTCTGCTCTCTGCTTCCTGATATTTATTTCTAGAACAAACACCTCTGATTCAAACTCAAGAGCTTTAAGCTCTGGCTCCTTTTCAATGTATATGATCTCTTGCTTCTTAGTTTATCCAAAGTTTAGCTAAGATTATCCACTGCCAAGAGAGACTGCTTTGCGATTTAAGTTAGCCGCCATGTTTAAATTCAAATTTAAATTTCTATTATAAAGCTCTAATAACCTCTCTAGTTATAGTAACTTTGTATAGGAGTTGGTACTGCAACAACAATGGGTGATTCTTAGGCGTTAGACATCATATTTATACTAAGTTTATAACTATAAATTTTCTAAATTCATGCTTAATATTTTAATTTTGGTACCAACTTAGAAAAAATTCAGGTTGGTACTGGTACCAATTAGGTTTTAAACCATTTTGGAACTTTTCCATTAAAACCTCTTTAGATTAAAAGTAGGTACTAATTAATTTTTGGTAATATTAAATTGGTACCAATTAAAATTAAACGAATTTAGTACCAGTACTAATTAAATTTAAACAAATTTAGTACTAATTTAATGGAACTAAATTGATAAAAATGGAGCTCAATCTCTGCAGTTTGTTACAGCTTCTGCAAACTATCTCCACGTATCTTTGCAGGGTTGACCTCCTATAAGATGCCCATATTTAATAGTAAGATTTTAAACAAAAGGATCCAGAAGTCTATAAGTTATAATTTGAAATTCATTAATAGGGAGAGGAACAAAGATGGAATCACTCAATGATCAAATGAAAAGAGTCGAGGCTCAAGAAATGATATCAAGATTCAGAAGTAAGGAAGATCTCTATCGATACCAAACTTTACATGGTAAGATAACTTGATGATTATTAACATATTATACAGTTGGTTTAATCCTTCCTACGATGGAAGGTACCAAAATTTCATTCTTGAAAGCAATACTTTGTGAGGAGAAGAAAGCTTTTAAAAATAAAGAGATTAAACTAATCGAAATTCCCAACTACCCTGAAAATTTCAGTCACTAATCTTTATGAGGATGCCATGTAAGATGAGGAAGTGGTAGTTTACCTTCCTACCAAGAAACAACTCTCTAATAAACTCCCAGAGAGGAACTTCTTCTTTGGTGTTCTTGGTACAATAAAAGAGGATTATCTCAGAGTAATTATTGAAGAAGCACATAAGAATCGATATTCAATTTCTCCTGAAGACTAGAAGAAGCAAGGCATTCTTATAAGCTCAGCTTGGCTAGAGGAACTTAAGAAACATCCTTATCTTTCAAGTAAGCTTTGACATATAACTTTGTAGGAAAATCTGGCACTGGTATATATCTTATGAAAGAGCCTGCTAAGGTTCATAGAGAGAGAAAGTCACAGAAATTTCATGAAGTGAGCAAGAGCTTTATAAAGATGTTTAAAAGCCAGATGAAATGAACATAGATGCAGGAGCTGGCACAAAGAGAAGAAATATGGGCCCAAGCAAGCCATAAGAAGAGGAGAAGAAGGAGAAGCCAAAACCCATTTATGGGCCAGTTTAATATGTGAATATATTCATTCGTTTAAATCTAAAACTTATTTATAAACATTCATTCTTCCCTTTCTCGCACAAATTTTTGTCTTATCTACGCTCACTCTCTTACAGCTGCTTTGAATCAAGTCTACTGTATCGATGGGCAAGTCGTGCATAAGATGATACAGCAGAAGCTTCTTGTAGTGAGTCTTTATTTAACTCCAGTAGAATTCTATTCCATTAAATTAAGGGCTGTAAGGAACGTTGTATACAGGAGTTATGTTTAACTCTTTATAAGCTTTCTTGGACTCCTTAGTCTTATGAACTGATAGGTTATCAACAAACAGGATGATCTCTTGGTTGCTATATTTCTCTCTGAGCTTATGTAGGAACTCTATGTACTACTTTCGCTTAATAGAGCGAGGGTGAATCACATAACTCTCTAAGCCTGAATCTTCACTTATACCTGCTATAATTTCATGGGTGACTACCTTTACTTTTTAGTCATAAACTTCTATGTTATCATACTTCTTGTACCATGACTTATTAATAAAAGTGTTGAACGTAAACACAGCTTCATCTGCATGTATGAACTTGATGTTATTATCAATAGCTCTCTGCATTTAATCATATATATAGTTTAAATTATTGCTATAAAATGGCACTGTAAAATCAATCACTTTCTTAACTCTGTTGACAGTCTTGAAAGTAATACCGTTTCGTCTATAAATATTGGCTAAGTCTAAGGAGAGATACGCATGTCTGGAAACTTGCGATGAAACATGACAGCTCGTTAGTCAAGAGGAAAGTGAGCTCAATACTTTAATGTCTTAGAGTCACAGAGATAGTCAATATGGACCTGTGAGAACTTTTATTTTCTTGCAGGATGTTTTCTAGAGCCTGAGTTATAATGTTAAACAGCTAACAAGCAATGATACCTAACGGTTGGGGCACTCTTGTGTAGGAGTCTTGCTATGGCTGTATAATTCAACACTGGTTTGACTTAGTCTATATTAATACTTGTACCATACCTAAGCTTAAGCAGTAAATCTAAATATTACTCATCATAAATAGACCCTATATTTCGCTAATTTCTATTTCTCATTTTGAAAATTGGCCTAATTTCTCTACTAACCCCAATAAGACCCCAACTATATCCTACAAATCAAAGCACTTATAAACCTCACTAAGGGGTTTTGGGGTTTTGATTTCAATTCCTCTGAAACTAAAAAACTGCTTAGTAAGTATATGCTTTTATTAGCAGGATTAAGTTTGAGCTCAATCTTAAAATGATGATAAAAATTATGAATTACATTCATAGCAACTGTGAACCTATTACTTTTACAACATTTCTTAGAAGAAGTTAAACTCTTCGAGCTATAGATACTAAATCTTGGTTTGGATGGTCTCAAATTGAGAAAAGAGGTAGTTTTTGTTTTTTTTCTTTATGATAGCCATGTCAACTTACTCTGATACTCAGAATTAATTGATGGTTTTTTTTATTTTTATATTGTTATAATTTAATATTAATTTTATATTTCTAATTAACCCATTTATTATTTAGCTTTATTTTATTTATACATGTGTCCTTTTAATTAATTCAGAGAAATTAAATTTATTAAAAAAATCATCAAAATTTATAATTTTTAATTTAAAAAATAATTTAAATGTCATTAAATAAAATAATTATTTAATCAACAATGGATAAAAATGTGATCCATTTTATTCTTTAATTAAATAAATTGAAGCTTAAATGATAAATTAACTTTATATCAGTCAAATATATTTAGGTATCTTAAAGATTATGGAATTAAATTATTACATTGAAAAATACTAGAAAATAATCTTTACTAATCTGTAGATTGAATGGAGGGACAAAATTTAAACTATTCAAAATAATAATTTTTTCATAATTTATATATGAAATGATTTCATTATATTTCTGTAGTTTCGTAAAAAAGATAAAAAGTTCTAATTCCTCTGGGTTAATTGAATTACTCTACAAGTTATGCTAAATATTTGAGTTATAATTTATATATTGCTCACTCGATTTTATGAAGCGACCTTCAATAGATCAATTAATTGAACATCCTATTATCTAAAAATCTTAAACCTTTATTAATTGTTTGCTTCATGGTATTCTGCCTATGACCTGCTCTAAAATTAAGAGAGGTATTTATTTCTAGATATAAATTGTTAAATACCAAAATATTTATATTTTATTGATTGATTATCTAACAGATTTAAAAAAGTAAGTATAAATGTTGATGACTTTTTATAGGTATTATCAGGCTTAAGAAAATTATTGTTTAATTTATATTTAATTTATAGAAGATCTGTAAAAGCTGTTTCCTCCTCATATTATGGAGTAAAGATTAAAGAAACAATTGAAACAGAGTATATTATATGTATAAATTATAAATTGTATACCTGAAGTGGGAGGAATACTTTTTTAAATGAAAAAAGTCCGAAATGAATACAATGGTAAAGAAAGTGAGTGGCAGGCATAATATGAAAAGGTTATTGGGAATAATGAAAAGTAATATTTTATCAACAAGTATTAACATAATATCAGCAATTTAATACTTATTCAAGAAATAATATCGTAGTAAATAAATATATTCTAAAATGATAATTTTTATATATAAAATTTTAGCTCTATTACTTACTAGTATTATAAATCAAGTAAATTTAATTATCACATACAATTACAAATAAATGGCTTTTCCTTTATTTCTACTTTTAGGCAATATCATACTTTTTAAGAAAGAATTATAAAGTAAAAAACTATCTAGAAGTCAAAACCCCAAAACCTTTTCCTTAATTTAATTAATAAAGGAGACTATTAGTGTTTACTATATTAGGGTTTTAAGAGGGTTTATATATTTCGCTTATTCTGTGCTTAGAATCTTTCTCTCTTTAACACCTGAAGTAATTATTTTCTTGAATCTTTCATTCTATTTTTATTACCGCTTAAGCCTGAATATCCCACATATCACCATTTCTCTAGTCCTCCTACTCTGAAAAGTCCAGTTGAAATTAAAATATTTTCAAAATCAGAAGACTTAATTCTCTAAAATTTATTTATCTATATAATTACCACTCTAGTTGTAGAATAATCAAGAATGATATTCTTAGACTTCAAATTTCAATGAACATAAACTAAAGTGTGGAACTCTTCTATACTTTTTCAAATATTGTTAGAATAATAGATAGATAGATAGTTAGAACACTTAAATCTTAAAACAAAACACTTTTATGAGGTTTATAATTGCTTTGACTTGTAGAAAATTTGATAAAGAGCGGGTAACTAGTTAAATTGAAGACACAAATTACAGACTTTGGGATTTATTTTTAATAAAGAGTATAAAGATTTAGTGTTTAAACTGCGCTAAGGATGTGATAAATATATAGCGAATAAATCAAACCAGTACTTAACTATCAGTCAATAACACTGCTGTAAAAGCAAAGCCCATCAACTGTCCGCTCTCACTGCTTGATAGTATAATTAAAGCAATAATAGCTGAATTCTTAGCATAAGAGGAATTCAATGTTTCTATAGAAGCATATTGACTACTTTATCAATGAAAAAACTTTGAAGTATTGGGCTAATTTTTCTCTCGACCAACGAGCTACTATGTTTCATATACAGTTCCCTGAGTTGAAGATCTCTACATAGTCTGTTGCAAACATTTATAAACGAAACGGCATCTGTAACAAAGGCATGAATCATATCAAGAGAGTCATTGATTTCACTCTGCCATTTTACAACAATAACTTAAATTATATTTATAATTAAAAGCAGAGAGCCTAATAGAATAATATTTAGTTTATTCATGTTTACCTTCAAAACTATTATCTAGAAGTCTTGGTATAAGAGGCATATTAATATAGAGGTATATGACTAGAAAGTCAGGGTATAAGCAATGCCAATTCTTGGAGGAATTAGCGAGGATGGTGATTTAGACACAAATATTATTCATCCTCGTTCTATTAAGACAGAGCATCATTTAAAGTTCTTAGAGCAGCTTAAAGAGAAGTGCCCTGATTAAGAAATTAAAATATTCGGTGATATTTTTTCAGTACTAAAGATAGAGGAGACTTAGTAGAATTGTCAAGTTAAGTTTTATGAATGATAATTTAATCATTATAGTCAATTAATTTGATAAAATGGGTTATTATATTCTTTTTGACTGATGGAAATGATCAAAAGCAAGTAGCATAATTGACGCTATCCCTTTATTGGTGCTTTTACCTTCGCGATTGAGAACCTTTTGATAATCTGTCGATGATATACCGTTAATGTGTATGGGAATGAACCTGGAGTCCTCTTACTCAGACTTCCACCAGCCTGTCCACTTAGATTATATCTTTTAACTTATTATTTATATTACGAAACTTATAAATAAAAATTAGTATTTGATATATAATTTTTCATTAAGCAATTGCCAATTAAAACATTATATTTCTCTTATTTTGTAGAATTAGAGTTTAAAATTTATATTGATATTTTTATAAATATCTCATAGTATAATTAAATGATAAGTATTTGGGAGAATCTAATCTGCAAAATGATGAAAACTAGAGAATCTTATATTAATGCTCGTTAAAAAGAGAAGTTGATGATAATGGAGATATTTTTATTGGCTTTTACAAATATTTAATTATCAATTAATTGTTTCAAAGACGAAAGTAGATTTTATGGAAGATACTATTAAAGAGATAGGATCAAAATTAATTTCACTTTTAAATTATTAAAATTAATTGTATTGCATATAATGAAAATATATAAAAAATAGTTTAAAAAAATATTCCATAAATAATAATAATACCTAAGAAATAATCAAGAAAAGTGGAATTTAATTTTATTTAAAGTTACTCTTAAAAGGCATTTTCAAATTAGTTGTATGTTATATAAATTTGTAAATGAATTATATATTCCTTATATAAAAAAACAAATCAAGGAAGGTCATATGAGTTATGGTAAAAAATCATTTAAATATTATATTTTTATAATTTCAAAATATATACTGTAAATGGTAAGTTTCATGGTGAGATAAGTGAATATGGAATAGATACTAAAGGTTATAAATTCTACTATGATGGTGATTATGTTGATGGTAATCGAAATGGATATGGATTGATGATAATTAGTAATCAAAACCCCAAAACCCTTTCAATAGTTTGATTGAGTTTTTGATTGATAAAAGTAGACTATTAGTGCATACTTTATTAGGGTTTTAATAGGGTTTATGTAGGGGCTTAATTTTTAAATATTAGTAATTTAAGTGAGTATAGCAAGCGATTTTTTAAAATATTTCACACAAATATAAGCTTAGAGTCATGTGGCAGTTCTCTGAATTTTATCTTTCTAAGTTGATGTTTGATTGTTTCTATTGTTTGTTAATTCTCTTAGCTTGGCTTGATAATAGTTGTTCATGCAAGTTCTCTGAGACCTACATTTATTTTATTTTTTTCGAGATATTGCTTGATTCTTTACTTTAAAATCTCTCTCACCCCTGCAGCTAAAGTAATCGTTTCTTGGCATGTCGCTCTCTATTATTATTACTGCGAGAGCCCAGAAATCCCATTAAGTGTCTCCATCTCTCCAATCCTCTCTCTCTGGGAAATATCCAGGAGTGCCATTAAGATTTCCTTATACAGAAGCTTGCACTCTTTGAGCTCTGTTGAAATCAATTACATAAACTCTAAGAGGCTGAAAGTTCATCATGATGTTCTATGGCTTTAAGTCTCTATGAACATAACCTAGCTTGTGAAGCTCTTCAATTCCTTCAACTATCTGCTATACTATCTAGCTAATTTATCTTTGGCATCTATTGTCAGATAAGAATTCTCTGTAAGTCATTTCAAGTAATGGAAGCCTGAAGGCGACATGATCTTTACTAAGTAAAATAGCATCAAGCTAGATAATATGCCTACACTTAATCAACTTTGCCTTTTAAAGAGCATAATACTCATTAGCAAATTTAATTTGGAACTTGTCATCAGCAAGGAAGTAATTGAAAGGATATATCTTGTAAGCTTATTAGTCATCAGTACTGACCCTCTTCTCTATTTTATCCTCTAGAATGAGGTAGCTTTCTAGGCAAGAATCTAAGTCAATAATTTGTAATATGGGAATTTTCATTGCCTCTACTTTAAGCATTATTTTATTGATATCAGAACTGGAAAGTTCTTGACTGCTTTCTTCATTTTTACTTACTTCTAGACAACAACTTTAAAGACTCCACTGGGTTTCTTGATCTTCTCTTTAAGAGGAATCTATTCCCTGTAGGTTCATGAATAAAGACAAAACTTAATTGTGCTTTTTCTTTAAGTGCACTTTGAGGTCTCTAGAATGAGAATAAGGCTTCTCACAGAACTCACGGACATACTTCCCATCTTTCTTTTAATGCTTGAAATATAACCTTGGCATATAGTTGTGTATATCCTCAAGTGTCTCTTATAAGTTGATTAGTAAGGGAAAACATTTTTGCATTCTTTGCATTAATAGTCAACTTTGGCAGGTATTTATTAATGCTCTATGGAGGGTTGTTTAAACTCCTCCTCAACCAACTTCCACAGCTTCTATGATGACCTCCTAGTCAAAGTTGTCATAATTAGGCTCCCTCTGAGTACCACCGTCTCTGGTCTCTACTTTTCTTGGTTGATGGAATTATAATTTTTATTGACTTTACCTAAGTAATGCCGCTCTTCTCAAAAGGTTAGCGCTCATCTTAGTTTGCTGATATTTTTTAATAAAATAATTATAAAATCTACCTTGATAAACTATAATAGTAGAGAATATAAAACTCTAGTAGAATTTTTGCTGAGAGGTAAGAAAATTAAATAACTATAAAAGACTGTAAGTTGACATATTTTTATGAGAATTTTATACATTTTAGTAAATTAAAATGCTCCTAATAAAGTTTTGTTTCTCTAGGAGGTCCTCCAAATCAAGTTTGAACTTAATTTGGAGGTAAAATTATTAAGCATTTTTAAATTAAATCTGCTCCTAATTAAGTTTTAACCTTAAAATTTAACTCCTAATAAAGTTTGAACTTAATTTGGAGGACCTCCTAAAATAATTAAACATTATTAGGAGCAATTTAATGGAGATAGATTGATAAAAATGGAAATCAATCTGTGAAACTTGGAGCAAGTTTTTCAATGCTTCTCCTCATATCTTTTGAAGGTCGACCTCCAGTAGGTCCTTCCTATTTAGTAGTAAGATTTTAATAAACTTAGAATGGTTATCCATAATTTTAATTTCATTAACAATTCTAGAAAGAGGAAGCAAGATGGTGTCTATGAATGATGCAATGAAGAGAATTTAGTCTCAATATTTAATAGGAAAATTTCGAAGTAAAGAGGACCTCTATAGATACTTGGTATAGAAAGGTAAGTTCTTAATTAAGATTAATACATCCATTATAGTTGGACTCTTCTTATCAACTTAGGAGGGAACTAAAATCTCATTCTTAAAAGCCTAACTAAGTGAAGAGAAAAAAGCTTTTAAGTCTAATGAAATTAGGATGATAGAGATACCTAACTACCCTGAAATCTCTGTAACTAATCTTTATGATGATGCTATGAGTGATCCGGACGTAGCTCTCTACCTTCCATCAAAGCTACAGCTCTCTAATAAGTTGCCAGAGAGAAACTTCTTCTTCGGTGTTCTTGCAACTCTGAAACCTGAGTACTTAAATGAAGTTATATAAGAAGCTCATAAGAAACGCTACAGCATCTCTCCTGAAGAATAGAGAAGCAAGGATTAAAAATAAGCGACACCTGGCTCTAGGAACTACAGAAGCATCCATTCATCTCAAGTAAGCTTACCCTTCTAACTTTATAGAAAAACCTGGAACTGCTATATACTTGATGAAAGAGCGCAGCAAGTTAAACAGAGAGAGAAAGTCACAAGTAAAGCATGAATTGAGTAAGAGACTTTTCAAAGATTTAAAAATGCCAGACGAGATGAACATATATGCAGGTGCTGGCACTAAGAGAAGAAACAAAGACCCAAGCAAGCCTTAAGAGGAAAAAAAGAAAGAGAAGCCAAATCCCTTTACGAGCAATTTAATATGTGAACTTATTCATTCGTTTAAATCTAAAACTTATTCATATTCACAAAATATCCCTTCTCTTGCGCATACTTTAGCTTTATCATCGCTGACTATCTTCGCTGCACTCTTAATAAAATCGACAGTATCTATCTTCAAGTATTGCATCAAGTAATAGAGTAGAAGTTTCTTGTAGTGGCTTTTCAATAAATAACCCCCAATATAATTCAATTCCATTAAACTGAAAACTGTATGTAACATTAAATACAGGTGTTATGTTTAGCCTTTCATATTCCTTCCTTGTGTCTTTAGTTTTATGGACAGATAAGTTATCTACAAACAGAATAATCTCTTAGTCGGCGTACTTATCTCTGAGTTATTACAAGAACTTAATGTATTATTCGATCTTTATTGAGCGAGGGTGGATAACATAAGTCTCGAGGCCATTATCTTCGCTTATTCCACCAAGTATAGCATGAGTTTAAAACTTAACCTTTTAATCATATACTTCAATGTTGTTATATCTTTCATACTAAGACTTTGATATAAAGGCATTTAACGTGAATACTGCCTCATCAGCGTGTATGAACTTAATGGTATTGGTAATAGCCATCTACATATAATTGAATATATAATTTAAATTATCCTTATAAAATAGAACATTAGAGTCAATCACTCTCTTAATACGATTTACTGTCTTGTAAGATATTCCATTATTTTTATATATTTTCATTATAGATTAAGCTAAGGAAATGGCGATGAAACATAACAGCTCTCTAGGCTAGAGAGAAATGAGCCCAGTATTTAAGAGTGTTATCATTTTAATAAGATAATCTCTATGATGCTGTTAAATTTTAGAGGTTTTTAAGCTTATAATTAAGCTGCTATCTCTTTAAATTCAATGCTAATAGACAGTGAGTCCTCACAGTTGCAGGAGATTTATGGTGTAGCCTTGCTATAGATGTGTAATTTAGAATAGGCTTGAGATGATCACTATAATCTTCGCAACCATAAAGCAACCTAAACAATAAATCTAAATAGTTACTGTCATAAACTGACCCCTCGCATATACTCACTTAAATTACTAATATTTAAACATTAAACCCCTACATAAACCCTACTAAAACCCTTATAAAGTATGCACTAATAGTCTACTTTTATCAATCAAACTACTGAAAGGGTTTTGGGGTTTTGAATGGTGATATGTATTGTGGTGAATATAAGAATGGTTGTTATGTTAATATATATTTTTAATGGCTACAGTCATGGATTAGGCACATATTATTGGAGTAATGGTAACATCGATGAAGGATAGTGGATAAATGGTTACAGACATGGTGAAGGAGAATTTAAATATGCAAGTGGAAACATCTTAAAAGGAACATGGAAAGATGATAAAAAACATGGAGAAATCATTTAAATATATGCTAGTGAAAAATAAGAAAAGATAATATATGATATGGACAAAGAAACAACAAGAGAAGTAATATATATATGCCAAGACAAGAAGCTAAATAAAAATTTTGTAGATAATATTGATAAAATAGAAAACAATTAGTAAAAATGATAAATTAAAATTCAGAATAACTGCCTTTAAATATAAAACAAATTAAAATTATCTTAAAGTCTAAAAAATGAAATATATACAAGCTTAAAAGTATAATGTGAAAAATATATAGCGTTTGGTTTGTTATTTGCAATCATTCTATTTTATTTAATTTAAATTTTCCAAATTAAATGTAATTGAGCGCAGTGTTGTTTTGGTATATAAAATTATTAGATATTTTAGGTATAGTTTAGTAATCATATTTTATTCAGTTTATGTTGTTGTTAGGGTAGCGCATGTTGAATCACATAATTCTAAATTTATGAGTGAATATTAGAAAATTGTTGGATAATTGAAATCGTAATAGTGATTTAAGAAAATTTAAACTTTAAAAATCTTAAATATAATACTTACTTATGTTTATAATCTGGGAGTAGCGGTAGCCATTCAGAGGTTTTTGTCAAGCAAAGCTGTTATTTAATCCATCTTAAATTTAATATGCGATAATATAATTTAATTTCGTTAAGTGGTTTATTTGATTAAATTTTAAATTTCAATAATTCATGATCAATAATGAAATTATAATTTAAAACAAAGTTAAAATACTAAAAAAATTCACATTGTTTAAAAATTTCATTTAATTTATCTTAATAACTTTTGCATAAATAAATATATATTTAATTCTCTTGATCAATTGTTATTTTAATATTAAAATAAAAGTTAAGTTAACATTTTGTTATGAATAAATGATTTAAAATATTATTGATATTGCGTGAATATTTTTTTTTTACTTATTTTATTCCTTCTCATTTTTTTTTGTTTTTTTCTAAACTGTGTTTACTTTATAATTTTAATTCAAGTAGACCAGAAGTAACTTCAGCCAGGACTTTTTTTAGACTGCTATATCAGTTGTCCTACTTCGTTCCAATACTCTATTTAATTCATATAAATTATTAGTTAATAATGCTTTTTTAATTAAATCTACCTTATTGAATATTGAAACAAAGCAAGTTCACTTATCTAATTAATTATATTTTCAATTATTTTTAACAATAGATCATGCTTAAACCCCTACTACTATCCTCTTATTGAAATTATTTTGCTTTAATTTGAATTAAAAAATATGAATATAAAGTTATATCGATGTATAAATAAAAAATAATTTATTTTAATCATTAATTTTTTCAAAATAATACAAATAAACAGAGCTCTTTCTTAAATTTACTTTCTACAATTAAAATTACAAATTACAAGAATAATTAAATTTGAGCTATTTTAAATATATTTTGAGTATAAAACATTTTTGTAATATAGATTGAATTTGACTATTTTGTCATTAAATTTTAAGCTTTTCTGCTTATTTATAAAATATTTATTTGCTAAATATAACGTTTGTATCGATGAAGGGGTTTCAGCCTCTTCTGTGTCAAATTGGAAGTATTAATTGTTAATCAAAAGAATATAATTTTCTGACATAAATAAGATCAAAATATTACATTCAATATATTAAATTAAATTATTATGAAAAAGTTATTATAATAAAAAATTACGTTTTGTTATGCAACTACTTATTAAGATTATTAATAATGCAATATCTACACTTTTAGATTTAATTAAATTATATAACTTTCGTTGTTTCTCTGTCTTTTCAACTGTATTGTCTCGCAAATAGAAGTTTTCAAAATTATAAATATTATATAAATGTAGAATTTTTATATTTTAGGCATTCTAACTCTTTTTAAATATAGTATTTGTAGGTCTCGTATAATATTTTAGTTATTATTGATATATTAAACAAAAATGCATCTGCTATATAAATAAAGTGTTTTATTTGACAAGATTTAATAAAATGAGCATTAATTTCAAATATCAATTAAAATATACTATTTGAATATTATTGGAGAAATGTTAATAATGATAGAATGAGTAATAATTATCGTAAAATTATAATATAAATTAAAAATAAAAAAATTAACGACCAATATATTAATAACAATTTTTTTAAAAATCAAATTATAAAATAGTCTATTCCTCAATATTATTCGTTTCGATATTGAGTGCGATAAAATATATGTGATTACTCACATTATTAGTAACTTAATGTAAATGGAATGGAGTTTTAAGAAATTTAAATGCTAATTATTATTTACTTTTTAAATAATTTAATTAGAAATATGCTTAATTTTAATCGCACATTTATGAATAATGCAATATTTTAAAATAAAAAATAATTAGCATTTAATTATATTAAACCTCATTTGATTTACTTTAAGTTATTAGCAATGCGAGGAATAAATATATTTTATCGCAATCTAAATCAATTAAATTTAGTAATCTATACATATTTTATTAAATCTTTTTTAATTAATTATTTTTAATTTATTAAAAACTATTCTTATTAACTTAAAGTCTATTAATATCTAAATTTTTTTCCTATTTTATTTTGTTTACTCATTTTTATAGTCTAAGACGTTTTAGCCCCTGAGCAAATTGTTAATAGATTGGAGAAATTCCTATACATACTTACATTTTAAGTTGCAAATTAAGCTTTTTTAACACGGAGGTTACAAGTTTTGAGCAAAAAACAGCAATTACTGGTCAGATAAACATAGCAATCTGTTACATCTCATAAATTACTCGTAAGGAAAAATAGTTTTATTAAAAATCTTATAGAATGGACTATAATATGATTTTTACTTTAAAATTATTATATTATATTGTAATATTATCTAAATTTTAATTTTACATCAATTTTATTCAATTTGCCTTTTAAAATTTTTTAAATTAAATTGCTTTATTTTCTTAACGTGATTGATTTCTAAAATATTAATATTCCACTACTTAAAATTAATTATACTTTTATCTCTTTTAAAAATAGTTATGCTATTTTATAATTGGATTTATTATTTTAAATACTTAGAAAAAGAATTAAATTTGAAAGTATTTCTCAGTATTAACGACACAATAAAAAGTCAATTTTTGTTGTATCTTTTAAGATGGATATATGTTTCTTAGTTTTATCTTCTATAATATAATTTTGTTGATTCTATTTACAGTTATAATTAAAATGATCAATGCATTTGCTACTTATACTTCATATTCTAAATTTGAACTGTATTATTTATTGTTGTATCCATTTTTAATTTAAATCTTTAATTAATATTACAACTTTATATATTAAATCATTTATCTAATTCATTTTTCTATCAATAAAATTATTGTAAAGATGTTGATGCTTTATAAGAACATTTTTTTATTTTATAAAATCCTAAAAAAATTGCTTGTTACTTCATTTAATTTTATCAATATTTTAATCAACCTTCACTATAATTAACTAATTCTTTTAATTTTTTGTTGTTTTATATCTATACAGATTTAGTTACAAAATTAAAACAATTATTAATAATTTGCCTATGAGAGAAGTATTTGAATTTTATATAGAATTTTATTTTATTTTATTTATTCTAATTGTTTTAAAATTAAAAGATAATTTTAATTATTATTAAAGATAATTTAATGGTGATGCATCAATGTTATGAAATTTAAAGTAATAATTGTAATTTCATTTTTTAATTTATAAATGGATTAAAATAAATTAAATGGTATCTAATATTTTTATCAACTTAACTATGTTTGATTAAGTGACAAGAGTTAATTCTCTTATGACAATAAATATTAAAAATAAATATTTAAATTGATTAATTATATATAATATTGATAAAATCTTTTAATTTAATTTAGATAGAATCACAATTATTTATTTAAGTATTCATATGAAGCAGAATTTAGAGTAAGTGAGTCTCAATTACTTTTTATAGTATAAGTAAATCATAAAAATAAGTAAAGCTATTATGCTAAGTTTTGTTTATTTTTTATCTAATAAGATAAATTATGTTTTTTTATATGTTTTTTATTTTTTAAACAGAAATAATAAGCCAGAAGCAGCAATTAAATTGACATTAAATTACTGATTAAACGGAAATGACTATCTTAGAAGTTATGTAAATTGACATTTAATGAAAATATTATGATTGTTGAAATTATTTTTAATTAAATAAGTGCATTTATTGAAATGCACATATTTTTGATTGAAAATATTCAATATTTCTACTAGATGGTAGTTTGAACTAGATATTTTGGAAAAAATTGAATTTATCATAATTCTTCTAATTTAAAAATAATCAAAGAATCATTTTCTATATTCACAAAAATATTAGATAGAGAGCTCATCAGATACAAGAAAGAATAAATAATTCTAATAAAATTATTCAAATAAAGCATTATTTTTCAAGGATAGTGAAATAATGATAATAGTAATAAACAAGGCTTTTATTCATTTGTTTAAGATTATTAATGAATTGATTTAGTTTTAATTTGTATATTTTATTTTATTTATGTTTTTATTTCTTAGATTTTTTTGAATCTATTGGGGAATTCTTTAAATCTAAAATCAGGTAGATTTAATTTTAATTTTATCAATTATATTAGATTTATTTAAATAATAATAATTACAAATACTAGCTATTATAAATAACATATGAATGAAATAGAGATGTCCAATGGAATTTAGAATGTAAAATAATCTGAAATTTTATTGGCTAATACTTAAATTCATAATTACTTTTCTGATTGTTCAATAATTAATATATATTAAATATATAAAGATGGAGAGCACAAGACCTTCAACAGCAAGATTAACTACACAAGGAGTCATCAGTCAATATTTTTAATATTATTTTATTTTAATTTGACTCTTGATGAGCTGAAGAAAAAGACAAAGCCTGATAAATTTGAATTCAGGATAGAAAGGGAACTTGGAAGTGGAGCATTTGGGACAGTTTACTCAATCGATCTCTACACACGAGTCCAAGAAAAGGTTGCGATGAAAGTTGTAAGAAATATTATTTTAAATCTATAATTTAAATTGACTTATGAAATTTAAAAAGAAGTGAGTTTCGAGGAAAACATCTAGAGATTGAGTACTACAACAACATAATAGTTTTGTAAAATATTTAACAAATCTGTAAGGTTCTTATAAAATATCATTTACATTAAATTATTTAATAATGTTAGTAACAGATACTTTACTTTTTTCCATAATATACTCAAAGTAAATACAATGTGAAACAAAAATAAAAAAATAATAAAATTACAATCAAAATTAATTTTTTTCCTCCAATTTAAAAATCATTTTAATAGTAATCCTTACAAATCAAGAAGCCAAATATAACAAATGGTATATATTTAGAAATATTAAACTTCCAACAATTTAATTTAATTCAATTTTCATATTGCTATAAAAAGATCTAGTTGAAATAGAAATTATGAGCTAGATAAGCAATAAAACATATAAATTTGTTTGTAAAATTTCCTTAGACAATTTATTAATTTAATTAAATATAATATTTGTATTACCTCATATTAAGTAAAATATTTTCATTTACAATGAAAATAAATAAATATACTCTATAATTATAAGAAAAAAGAATTTTATTTTATATTCAAATTGGAAATGTCATGATTTTATATTTTAATCATTAAATTGTTTTGGATTTAATCCATACATTAACAAACTGATTGATTACTTCTTTTAAGTAGATAAGGATTCTGGGCAGGAGGAACTTGTTCTCCTACAACCTCTTGCAATAAACACTCAAAAATCACATATTAAATTAATTTATATTAAAATATTACATAATTAATTAAATTATACAAATTAAAGATTAAATTATTAAAATTATTTTTGTGAATGTGTGATCTGTAGCAATTTAAAATAATTCATAATTATTTTAGGGGGGGAGTTTCCTGCACTGGTTTATAATTAAAAAAAAATTTTAGGGAAGTTTCCTGCACTTTTTTTAATTTTTTAATTTTTAATTTTTTTTATTAAATTAATCTTTATAACAACTATCAACCAATTTCAGACTAATTTTATTGTTAAAATTATACTTTCTTTATTAATAAATAGTCAATATCTCTCTTCAGACTCCAAAAACTCTTACATTTTTCATCTGATATTTTTAGGTTATGTCTTTTAAATATTATATTGCTTTACTATAGTAATTCCAAATGTTGTATCCAATTGCTAGTGTAATTCTGATTCAATTTATCTTGTTCTTACCATGGCTATATAATGTTAGACTATATTTTCTAGAGCTACTTCAGTGATGAAAAATAGGCTCTTAATTATAATGGGTCATAAAAAATATTAAATTTGTTAATTTATGTAAAATTCATTAAATTTAACATAAAGAAAAAAACAGTGCAGGAAACTTCCCCCCCCCCATTATCTTGTAAGAAATAAATATAGAGTTTAAACAAATTTAATGAATTTCATAATGCATTAGCCTTATTTAATTTTAAATTTGATCAATAATATTTATTAAAGATATAATAGTATATGTATAAAGCTACTAAAAAGGTTTAAGAAAATAGTAAATCATTATAAGTATTTTGAATTTTAAACTATAATCTTTAACATTTTATTGATTAAGAGTTTAAAACATTGAATTTGATAAATTTATTAATTATATTATTAAATTTAATAGATTTATTTACTTGCATGATAAAAAGTATTAATTAATTTCTACAATTAATTGTAAAATTTTTTTTTTAATTAACAGATTATATTTTTTTAACAATTCTTGGAAAGTAAGAAACCATTTGATTAATTCTGTTTTTTAGAAAACTATCCAGAAGGAAGGATGCCTGAGAAGTTAGCTATAGAATTTCTAGCCTAATTGGCTATTGGGATTAAAGCCATGCATGACAATAAAGTTATCCACAGAGACCTAAACCCAAAAAACATCCTTGTTTTTGAGAATGATAAATTTACTACTCTCAATAACCAATAGCATATCTTAAGAATATCTGATTTTGGATGCTCAAAGATTTATTACCATTATTTGTTATATTCTGAAACTTGATGAAGAAGAAGCCAGGACAAGAGTAGGCAAAGTCAATTACATGCCGCCAGAGTAAAACAGTGACAACGGGTACAATTATAAAATATCATTGGTCATGAATTTTCTAATATAAAAACATTTTTCTAATTTTATTTAATTAGTTAGAAATAAGACTGATAGTAAAAAAAAGTATTTAGATAAGTAAAATATTAACATTTCTATAAATTTATAATTATTGATGCTTTTATTTGAAAGACTCATTAAGTATTTTCCACTAGTTTAGGATAGGATAAAAAGTTAAATTAATATAAATATAAGCTAAACTATAAAATTGTTGTTAAAATCCGAAGTAAACAACTAAACAATAACTTTTGTAAACTCTAGTCCAATAATGCAGAACTTATTTGGATAAGCTAGAATAAAAAATATACTCACAAAATTATATAAGATAAGATATTTAATTTAGCAAACAGATTTTTGCACATTTATGCCAATATTTATGTCTAAATTTATTATATTGAAGAAATAGCCAATACTATTTAATTTGTTTAATTAATTTCTTTAACTTTTTTACTTTAGGAATATATATTAATTATTATAAAGTTTAATTATTATCCTATTATTTATGATAAGGTTTACTTTATAACATATTATTAGCTTTTTTAAATTATTATATAATTAAATAATCGCTTTAATTAAAAGACAAAATTTATTGAATAAAAATGCCTAAAAATATAATAAAAATTGATTCTTAATAAATTGTAATTATCTAAAATAACTCAGGATAATCAGTTTCTTTTAGAATCATTCAAATTAAATATTTCAGCGAGATATATTTACATTTCTTTTTACATTAAATAATTGTATCTCAAGTTTATTAAATAAATTTAAATATTACCAATAAAGTGATAATAAATTTACAATTAGAAAAATAATAATTTATTAACATATTACAAAAATATTACAAATTATAATCTTATAATTAGAAAAACTTCGAATTAGGATTTCTCTTTTAATTAATAATTAATTTAAACTTACTAGTTATTAAAGTACATGATTATTAGAATAAACATTTGTTCCTTCTTAGTTTATTAACTACAAAGTTAATAATTTCTTAACTTTTACTAATGCAACAGTTGATGTTTATGCACTTGGGTTGACTGTATTCTAAATGATCACAGGAAAAGTAATAGACGCAGGAATTATTTCTTCAAGAAAACTTGAACTCCAATATTAATAAAACATTATAATTAAATTATTTCATAAGAAATATACTATATTATGAAAACTTTATTTTATTCCATATTAAAGTTAATATGAAATATAATATTATTTATTCAATTTAAATTTATATAAAATCAATAAAATTAACCTATTTCTTAATCTTAAGACTTAACTATTATCTTACCAAAATAGAAAAAGTAAAGAGTCTAAATTAATAATCATTAAGATTATTTTTTTGAGAGTTTAAACAAAAAAGAGACCAATTAAATACAAAGATTAAATTTAAATAGTATTGCTTTTAAAATTTTGCTTATATTTACTTTAAAATGGAATTCTCAATTTAAATATTTAATTTTTGGCTTTAATTTTGTAAATAAATTAAAATTCAATCTGAGTATATTTTAATTAAAAAATCTTATTTATTGATTAAAATAAGAGGGCTAATTCTAATAGTATCCAAAATTAATTCAAGATATTCTATCTTAATTAATGTCTTAAATTTAATACTTAAATACAAAAGAAGGACAAAATATAAGTGAATAATTTAACTTTCCAAATAAAATTATTAGTAATAAATGCTACTCACCTGAGTTCATTAATTTTCTATACAAACTTTGCAAATAACTAAAATATTTTTTTATTGCTCACTTGACCATGAAAAGAGACCATCCATAGATGAAGTAATTGACCACCCTATTATCTAGAAATCACAAACATTCCTAAACTGTCTACTCGATGGCATCATACCTATGAATAGGACTAAGATATAAAATAATATTATTAAGATTGATAGAGCAATCAATACATTTTATTTTATATCCAATTTTTTTTTAAATAAGGTTTAATTATTATAGAAAGTATACATACTATATGAAAAATTATAAATAGTAAAATATATATGAAATCAACTTAGAGGCATTTCAAATTGGCTAATTCAAACAAAATTGTAGGAATATATTCGAAATGGGAATATTATAATTAATTAAATAAATATGATTTAAAAATCGTGGCAGTCAAAGTTGTTCAATTTAAACGATCTTGGGCTTGTTTGACAGAGAATTCAAAATTAGCTGGACTTATTAAAAGCGGTACTATTTTATCGCATCCCTGGAGCGAGGTAACTCGACTTTAATTAAACACCTCTAAATCCAATAAATTATACCCTAACATTAAAGTCGAGTTACCTCGCTCCAGGGATGCGATAAAATAGTACCGCTTTTAATAAGTCCAGCTAATTTTGAATTCTCTGTCAAACAAGCCCAAGATCGTTTAAATTGAACAACTTTGACTGCCACGATTTTTAAATCATATTTATTTAATTAATTATAATATTCCCATTTCGAATATATTCCTACAATAGTGTGCTAATTAAGAAAAGAATTTAAAATTAGCTGAATTATATTTTTGGTTTGACTACTTAATCGCATCATGGTGCTATGTAAATCAACTTTAATTTAAAAGTATTTATTAAATTTACAGGGCTCAATTAAAATTAATTAATCTCTCTCAATGAGATAAAATAGTAACTCTTATATGAAAGCCTAGCTAATTTTGAATATTATTTAAAATAAGCTTAAGATCTTTTAAATGCAACATTAACTGCCACTAATTTATTTAAATATTAATATATATTAATTTAATTTCCTAATTTCTAATGTTTTTGACAATATTGATTGATAGCTTTAAATTACTTCAAAAGTAAGATATTGTAGATTTATGATATATATATAGAGAATTTGAAACTTAGGAATATTTATTATTATATTTTTATTATAATAATTCATAGATTATCTGCAAAAGAAGCTTCCGATTTCATTGTTAAAAAAAAGAATTAAGAGACCATTAAAGACCACTTTACTTAATTTATTTTATACCTGAAATTGGAAAGATGTTCCATTTAATAAAGAAAGTCTAAGCAGAATTTAAAGAATAAAAGAAATAATGGCAAACATAATATTAATTGGCTTTTGGGAATACTGAGAAGCAATATTTGATAGAAAAGTATATTAATTTTTAATTTTAAATAATATTTCTTATTTCAAAAACATGTTTTATATGAAGAAATAAAATTAAAAATAATTTTTTTTAACATATAGTGAGTATTATTGCTACTATTAAAATTGCTAAAGATTATCAAGATGCACTTTGAATTGAAAATAATGAATCAAAACCCCAAAACCCTTTCAGTAGTTTGATTGAGATTTTGATTGATAAAAGTAGACTATTAGTGCATACTTTATTAGGGTTTTAATAGGGTTTATGTAGGGGTTTAATGTTTAAATATTAGTATTTTAAGTGAGTATATGCGAGGTTTGGGGTCAGTTTATGACAGTGAGTATATAGATTTATTGTTTAAGTTGCGATATGGATGTGATGAAATGTTCTCACCGACACCCCTACCCCTCCCCTACACCTTGCACACCGACACCTACCCCCCTACCCTACCCCACCCCTACCCCTCCCCTACCCTCCCCTACCCCCCCCATAAAATATACCATTTTATATGAAAAAAATTAGTCCCACAGTCAAATTCCATCATGACATCTCAGTTTCATGACATTTTATATATAAAAAATTATTAACAATTTTTCAAAATTTTTTCTCATATTTTTAGTCTCAAAAAACAATAAAAAATTTTATTTTTGGTATTTTGAACTACATTCGCCACTTTTTTGTAACATACTCACATATGAAAATAATTATTATTATATTTTTTTTAATCAACAATATAATTTATTTCCAATTATTTTTAGAGGCATAACATCCATAAATTTAACTGCATAAATATTATTCTCTTTAATCTTTATCATTCAAAATATTTCCTAAAACTACTGTGACTAATTTATTATTTAATGGATGCACAGTTACTTTTTAAATTTAATACTTATATTAATTAAAATATTTTATATTTTTCAAACTGCTTTATTTGCTATAAAGCTATTATTTATTAATAATATTTATATATTAATAAATATTAGGAGGTTATTTAAATAAAATAAATTATTTGCTAAGATTTGTATTTTTTTAAAATTGAGCTTCAAAAAAATTAAAAAATGCATTAGTTTCACATGTTTTATTTATATTTACTTTTACGTACGACTATTAATTATGTAATTGGAATATATTTAGAATTAAATGATGGCAGTAAAGATGGAAAGATTTAGTATTTATTTTATGCTAGATATTATAAATTAAAAGTTAGTATGTTTTAAGCAGAGAAAATTAAAACAATTTAATTATTCTTTTATGCATCTTGACCATTGAAAAGTTATTAAAACTTAAGTTTATTTAATAAATATAATCTACATATTTACATATCGATTAAATATAGGAAAATAATACATTATTATTTCACAATATAAACTTATATTTGATTAAACTTAAACTAGGAAAGTAATTCATAATGAAAATATATTTGTTTTGATCTAATAACAAATAACAACTGTTGTTTTTAAATACCTAAAATTGAAATAGAATTAATTTTTATTTTAAAAATGTAACTGTGCATCCATTAAATAATAAATTAGTCACAGTAGTTTTAGGAAATATTTTGAATGATAAAGATTAAAGAGAATAATATTTATGCAGTTAAATTTATGGATGTTATGCCTCTAAAAATAATTGGAAATAAATTATATTGTTGATTAAAAAAATATAATAATAATTATTTTCCTATGTGAGTATGTTAAAATAATGTGGCGAATGTAGTGCAAAATACCAAAAATAAAATTTTTTATTGTTTTTGAGACTAAAAATATGAGAAAAAATTTTGAAAAATTGTTAATGATTTTTTATATATAAAATGTCATGAAACTGAGATGTCATGATGGAATTAGATTCAGACTGTGGGACTAATTTTTTTCATATAAAATGGCATATTTTATGGGGGGGGTAGGGGAGGGGTAGGGGTGGGGTAGGGGTAGGGTCGTCGGTGTGCAAGGGGTAGGGGAGGGGTAGGGGTGTCGGTGAGAACAGATGAATATAGTGAATAACTCAAGCCTGTTCTTAATTATACATCTATTGCAAGACTGTTCCATAAATCTCCTGCAACTGTGAGGTCTCATTGTCTATTAGCATTAAATTTAAAGAGACAGCATCTAATTCTAAACCTAAAAGACCTCTAAAATTTTAGCAGCATCATATCGATTATCTAATTAATGATAAGACTCTTAAAGACTGGGCTCATTTCTCTCTATCCTAGAGGGCTGTGATGTTTCATCGCCAATTTCCTGAGCTTCACATATCTGCTTAATCGATAGCTAACATATATAAAAAGAACGGAATATCTTACAAGACAGTCAATCGCATTAAGAGAGTGATTGACTTTAATGTTCCATTTTATAAGACTAATTTAAATTATATATTCGATTAAATGCAGAGGTCTTAAGAGCATAATATAAAGTTCATACACGCTGATGAAGCTGTATTTACATTCAATTCCTTTATATCAAGGTCTTGGTACAAGAGGTATAGTAATATAGAAGTTTATGACTAAAAGGTTAAGGTGTAAACTCATGCTATTCTTGGAGGAATAAGTGAAGATAGTGGCCTCGAGACTTATGTTATTCACCCTCGTTCTATAAAGACTGAATAATATATTAAGTTCTTGCAATAACTCAGAGATAAGTACGCTGACTAAGAGATTATTCTATTCGTTGATAACTTGTCAGTTCATAAAACTAAAGACTCAAGGAAGGAATATGAAAGGCTAAATATAACACCTGTATTTAATGTTCCTTACAGCCCTTAGTTCAATGGAATTGAATTATATTGGGGGTTATTGAAAGGTCATTATAAGAAATTGCTGCTCTACCATCTGATGCATGATTTAAAGATAGATACAGTCGATTTTATTAAGAGTGCTGCTAAGAGAGTCAGTGATGATAAAGCTAAAGTATGCGCAAGAGAAGGGAGATTTTGTGTATATAAATAAGTTTTAGATTTAAACGAATGAATAAGTTCACATATTAAATTTGCCGTAAAGGGATTTGGCTTCTCTTTCTTTTCTTCCTCTTAAGGCTTGCTTGGGCCTATGTTTCTTCTCCAAGTGCCAACTCCTGCATCTATGTTCATCACTTCTGCCTTTTATAAATCTTTGAGGAGCCTCTTACTCAATTCATGTTTTACTTGAGACTTTCTCTCTCTGTTTAATTTGCTGCGCTCTTTCATCAAGTATATAGCAGTACCAGGTTTTTCTATAAAGTTAGAAGACTAAGCTTACTTGAGATGAAAGGATGCTTTTAAAGTTCCTACAGCCAGGTATCACTTATTTTAATACCTTGCTTCTCTTTTTCTTCAGGAGAGATGCTGTAGCGTTTCTTATGAGCTTCTTAAATAACTTCATTTAAGTACTCAGGTTTCAGAGTTGCAAGAACACCAAAGAAGAAGTTTCTCTCTGGCAACTTATTTGAGAGCTGTAGCTTTGATGGAAGGTAGAGAGCTACGTCCGGATCACTCATAGCATCGTCATATAGGTTTGTCACTGATATTTCAGGGTAGTTAGGTATCTCTATCATCCTAATTTCATTAGACTTAAAAGCTTTTTTCTCTTCACTCAGTAAGGCTTTTAAGAATGAGATTTTAGTTCCTTCCTGGGTTGGCAAGAACAATCCAACTATGGTTAATCTATTAGTATTAGTTAAAAGTTTACCTTGCTAAACCAAGTACCTATAGAGGTCCTCTTTACTTCGAAATTTTCCTATTAAATCTTGAGATTAAATTCTCTTCATTGCATCATTCATAGACTCCATCTTGCTTCCTCTTTCTAGAAATGTTAATGAAATTTAAAATTATGGATTTCCATTCTAAGTTTATTAAAATCTTACTACTAAATAGATAGGACCTAGTGGAGGTCAATCTTGAAAAGATATGCGGAGAAGCATTGAAAAACTAGCTCCAAGTTTCACAGATTGATTTCTATTTTTATCAATTTATCTCCATTAAATTGCTCCTAATAATGTTTAATTATTTTAGGAGGTCCTCCAAATTAAGTTCAAACTTTATTTGGAGTTAAATTTTAAGGTTAAAACTTAATTAGGAGCATATTAAATTAAAAAATGTTTAATAACTTTACCTCCAAATTAAGTTCAAACTTGATTTGGAGGACCTCCTAGAGAAACAAAACTTCATTAGGAGTATTTTAATTTACTAAAATGTATAAAATTCTCATAAAATATGTCAACTTACAGTTTTTTATGGTTAGTTAATTTTCTTACCTCTCAGCAAAGAATCTACCAGAGTGCCTTATACTCTCCTATTATAGTTTATCAAGGTATATTTTATCATTATTATAATAAAATATATCAGCAAACTAAAATGAGCGCTAACCTTTTGAGAAGAGCGGCATTACTTGGATCAAGTCAATAAAAGTTATCATTCCAGCAACCAAGAAAAGTAGAGACCAGAGACGCTTGTACTCAGTGGGAGCCTACTTATGACAACTTTGACCAGTCTAGCTTTGAGATTTAAATATAAGTTAAGTAGGAGGTTATAATAGAAGCTGTGTAAATTGAGGAGGAGGTTAAACAACCAGCCATAGAGCATTAATAAATACCAGCCAAAGTTGACTATTAATGCAAAGAATGCGATAAAGTTTTCCCTTAAAAGTCAACTTATAAGAGACACTTTTGAGAGATATACACAACGATATGCCAAGGTTATATCTCAATCATTAATAGAAAGATGGGAAGTATGTCTTTGAGTTCTGTGAGAAGCCATATTCTCATACTAGAGACCTCAAAGTGCACCTAAAGAAAAAGCACAATTAAAGTTTTGTCTTTATTCATGAACCTACAGGGAATAGATTCCTCTAAAAGAGGAGATCAAGAAACCCAGTGGAGTCTCTTAGAGTTGAAGTCTAGAAGTAAGTTAAAATGAAGAAAGCAGTCAAGAACTTTCCAGTCTCTGAGATCAATAAAATCATGGTTAAAATAGAGGCAATGAAGATTCCCATATTAAAAATTATTGACTTAGATTCTTGCCTAGAAAGCTACCTCACTCTTGAAGATAAAATAGAGAAGAGAGTCATTACTGATGACTAATATGCTTACAAGATATATCCATTCAATTACTTCCTTGCTGATGACAAGTTCCAAATGGAATTTGCTAATGAGTATTATGCTCTTAAAAGGCAAAGTAAAATGAGTGCAGGCATATCATCTAGCTTGATGCTATTTTACTTGGTAAAGATCATGTAGCCTTCAGGCTTCCTTTATTAGAAATGACTTACAGAGAATTCTTATCTGACAATAGATGTCAGAGATAAATTAGCTAGATAGTATAGCAGATAGTTGAGGGGATTGAAGAGCTTCACAAGCTAGGTTATGTTCATAGAGACTTAAAGCCAGAGAATATCATGTTGAACTTTCAGCCTCTTAGAGTTTATATTATAGACTTCAACAGAGCTCAAAGAGTGCAAGCCTCTGCATAAGGAAATGTATACGGCACTCCTGGATATTTCCCAGAGAGAGAGGATTGGAGAGATGGAGACACTTAATGGGATATCTGGGCTCTAGCAGTAATAATAATAGAGAGCGACATGCCAAGAAACGATTACTTTAGCTGCAGGGGTGAGAGAGATTCTAAGCAGAGAATCAAACAATATCTCGATAAAAATAAAATAAATGGAGGTCTCAGAGAACTTGCATACTCAACTATTATCAAGCCAAGCTAAGAGAATTAACAAACAATAGAAACAATTAAACATCATCTTAGAAAGATAAAATTCAGAGAACTGCCACATGAAACTAAGCTTATGTTTGTGTGAGATATTTTAAAAACTAGCTTGTTATACTCACTTAAATTTCTAATATTTGAACATTAAACCCCAATATAAACCCTATCTATCAAAACCCTAATAAAGTATGCACTAATAGTCTACTTTTATCAATCAAAAACTCAATCAAACTACTGAAAGGGTTTTGGTGTTTTGAATGCTGTACTTGATGATAACATGACTCCCATCTTTAAAAAAAGAGTCAAGGAAAAAGTGTAAAAAATGAATCTCATCTGTTGGCCCACCATCAGTTCAGGAAAGAGATATGCCCAAGGATCAACTCTTTATTAAGCACATGAGTCCAAAAGGTCAAATTAGCTCCTTCAGCTGAGATACACAATTGATAAGACGACATTAAAGGGATATTGATAATTTATTCATAAATCCTAATCACTCTAACTAACTAATATACGCTCATTCAATATTAGCAACAACTATAACAATATAATATAAATATGATGTAATACTAGAGATCTTTTTTTCTTTCATATTCACCTTACCTTAAGTTATTCATCATCATCATAATTATAACAGAAAACTTAAAAATATTAAAATTCTTTTTAGTTTTTTCAATGTTATAATCACAATTTTTTAATAAAATGAAATTATTTAATACGAAATATCAGTATTTTACATTGGATTGAAAAATTTCTATAAATTATCTAGTTTTGAAAATTTATTATTTTTTTTTATTTTTTAATTTTCATAATAATAATAATACTTTGAAAAAACAAAAACTATTAAAATAATCATATAATTTTTAATAAAAATCATAATCAAAATTCATTTAAATTAATTTCAAATAAAAAATTTAGAGTAAATTACTTATATGAAATCATTAAAATAAGAAAAAACGTAACTTGTACTTTTTTATAACTATTTTGTATATATAATTTAATAAATTTATTAAAAAATTAAAAATTATATTAAAAAGTATTAGAGTGATGAAAAGAATTAGAATTTGGAATCAATAAGAGAGCTAAAAGAGTGTTAATTCTAAATAGAAGTTGAAGCTGATGGAGATATATTTGTTGGCTTTTACAATAAAATATATTTTAACTTTTTACAAGAAAGAGATTAACTAAGGATTAGATGCTACTCACGCCTAATTCTATGGGAGGTTGTATTAAAAAGCTAAGATCAATAAATTAATAATATATAATAAAATTGGGATTAAAAATAATAAATGCAAATAGATTTTGAGTATTTAAATAATAATATTATTAATTTAATAGGGACAATAATATTTAACTAGAGCTTAAATGGAAATCATAATGATCTTTAGTTTTTAAATTAGCTTAAATTATAAAATATTTAAAGTTAATTTGAAGTAGTATTAAGCGAGTATAATTAAAATGGGGAGACAGTTAAAAATTAATGAAAAAAGAAATCAAATATAATTATGTCCAAACAAATATACATTAGTTAAGATTAAACAGTCTCTAATTTGAATTAAGTTTAACTTCATGCTTATTTAACTTTAATTTATTAATCAAATATGGAATTATTTAATTTTTGTTTTTTTTCAACTTTTCTGATTCATTTCTATTTTAGGGCATCTCACTACATTCTTTTCGTATAACTTTCATTGCAACTTTTTCTTGAGTGTTTTTTGTCAAAAAAATTTAGATATCTTCAGGGTATCTTCCTTGAGCTATCTTCAGGATATCTTCCTTAAAAAAAATTAAAAAATAAATTTTACAGTAGTAATAGCAGTAGCAGCAACAATAACAACAATAATAACAGTAATAATAGTAATAGCAATAAAATCAACAATAATTATTGAGCTGCTGAAATTCTAAAGAATTCAATTTTATAAAATTTTGGAATAACAGATTATTACTGTATTTAGTCATCTTCACTATTTTCATCATCATCAACAAAAGCTCTAAGAACTGAGAAATTTTATAAAATTGAATTCTTTAGAATTTCAGCAGCTCAATAATTATTGTTGATTTTATTGCTATTACTATTATTACTGTTATTATTGTTGTTATTGTTGCTGCTACTGCTATTACTACTGTAAAATTTATTTTTTTTAAGGAAGATATCCTGAAGATAGCTCAAGGAAGATACCCTAAAGATATCTAAATTTTTTTGACAAAAAAACACTCAAGAAAAAGTTGCAATGAAAGTTATACGAAAAGAATGTAGTGAGATGCCCTAAAATAGAAATGAATCAGAAAAGTTGAAAAAAAACAAAAATTAAATAATTCCATATTTGATTAATAAATTAAAGTTAAATAAGCATGTAGTTAAACTTAATTAAAATTAGAGACTGTTTAATCTTAACAAATGTATATTGGTTTGAACATAATTATATTTGATTTCTTTTTTCATTAATTTTTAACTGTGTCCCCATTTTAATTATACTCGCTTAATATTAAGCAATATAACTATTATTATTTCTGATATGTGTGTATTCCGAATAGCATCAATATTAAACATATAATAAAAATTGAATTAATATTATGTCATAAATATTTTAATTTTAAAAATCACAGAAGGATATCTTATCAATGGAATTTTCTTAAAAAATAAACAAATAAATAATATATCTAAGTAATTATAAATTTAATCAATAAAAAAGCAATTGAAATATTTCAATTAAAGATGCTAATAATAATTAGATAATATTATTATTTATCAAATGATTGTATTCATGTCCAAAAATAAGTAAACAATTTATTAAATTAGATATTTACAGGTTTAGAATAAGTGAAGTCAATTGCACTATCTATTTAATTAATTAGAATTTTATTTATATTTCATTTATCTTTGTTACAAGATGCTTTTACAATGTTTGTAAATTTCAAATACTTTTATCACTTTGGAATATGCCATGTTTTTAAAATAAAATATAAAATAAGATGTTATCTAAACTCCTGCATTGTAATAGTTACTCTCCAGTATATTGTTATTTTTTAAAAAAATTAAAAAAGGAAATAATTTTTGAAGTTCCAAAGTTTTAGATTATTATTATAATAGGTATTATAAATCTATTGTAGTTCCCATTCAATGACAGGTTTTTCTAATAATTACAATAAAAGTTAGCATTATTTTGAATTATTTGTGTTTTTTTAGATTATTTTTTATTTATATTGATTTGAAAATAAGAGTTTATATTGCATTGGAGAGAGATCCGGTATTTAAAAGAAAGTATTAACAATAAATTTAATAATAACTATTAATATTGAAACATGTTCTTTCAATGCATTTTAATTAAGTATAAAACTTCAAGATTCTATATAACAAAAGAGGGAAATTTAGATTAATAACTTCTTACTTTTATTCGAATAATTTAAAAATTGTATCATGTATAGTTTGAGTATTATTAAATTTGGTTTGCTATTTTTAATAATATTTATAAAACTTACAATTTTATTTTTTCATAATAATCATATCTAATAAATTTAAATTACTATATTTATTAATAATGTTGAAAAAATAATAGGATTCATTTAAATTTATTACTTTCTAATATCTGCTTTATTTAATATTATAAATTTATATAATTTAAATTACATGATAAGCAATAATACCTATTTAACTAATATGTATTTAATATATAATGTTATAATTAAAGTATTTACATTAACTTAATATTTATTACAAATGGAGAGTTCAATGGTGAAGTATGTTAATATGGAATAAGTGATGATTTTAACTGGTACTATGATGGTGATTATGTTGATGGTAATCCTAATGGATATGGAGTGATGATATGGAATGATGGTTAAATGTATTGTGGTGAATATAAGAATGGTTAATATATTAATATTTATATTTAATGGCGACAGACATGTATTAGGCACATATTATTACAATAATGGTGACATCTATGAAGGATAATTCATGAATAATATGAAACATGGTGAAGGAGTAATAAAATATGCAAATGGTGATATATTAAAAGGAACATGGGAAGATGATAAATATCATGGAGAATGCATTGTAACATATGTTAGTGGATAATAAGAAAAGATAATATATGATATGGGCAAGGAAATATCAAGAGAAGAAGTTAAATCAAATTGATAAAGTTTTGTTTATTTATTTAATTTCATATAAAACATATTAATAATTTATGATTTTATAAAATATTAATTGAATTAAAATGTTAAAATATAATTATATAAGTAATTAATGATAATTTTAATATTTTAGCTATTAGCTAAACCAATATTACTTCTATTTAGTATTAACTAAAGTATTATTCAAATAATATAAATTCATTTTATATATTTGTAAAAATAAATCTAACTTTTATTTTTAAATAACTATAATTCCCCTACTTTAAATTAGTTATTTAATTAAAAATATTTAATTTTTTTTAATTTTTTAACATTATAATCTTAACTCTTTGAAATTAATCAACAACAAAAGAGTTCACTCCCATTCATATGCACGTATTAAACTAAGGAATTTATCATTATAGTTTTAATTTTATTATATTGATGATAAATTATACATAAATTTATTGAAATTTACAAGTTAATAAACAAATTAATAATACTTATTATATTAAAAAATTTGGGGAAAAGTTACCTGTCAAGAAAATATTTTTATTTTTTCTATATGGAATTATTTTATTACAACTATAAATACCTTCTATGGTTTTCACATATTTGTGATTCAAGCAATTAAATTTAACCTAGACATGAAGTATTATAAGATCTACTTTATGTTGAGTATACTTTCATTAATATATCATCTTATTTTATATTAGTTTTCAAAATTTATAGTCTGAATTATTGCTGATTAAAAGTAGGGAACAACCAACCAAACGTATAAATCTCAGCAGAGTATAATATCAGGGTTTCCCCCCTTATACAAGCCATACAATAAGTCTTTGTTAAGAAGGGGTTTTACCTGAACTACAAGCACTCAATTGGAAAGTTAGCTCTGGTAGAAACAGGAAAGACATGTGAAGTAGCGAAAGACCGCATAAGACCTCCCCAAGGCAATAGGTGAACGAGCACGGTGCGGAAGCTAGTCTTTCCAGTATATGGGTTTTTCTACTCCTTAGCCCTTGGATGGATTTAGTTGGATGCCCAAAAATCAAAGCATGAGACTAACTGTTTATCTATCTGGCTGGCTTAAGCCCCAGTATTAATTTCCTTACAGCATTAAATAATAATAATAATAGTCTGAATTACAATATAAATATCGTTCTATAACTCATGATATTAGAATATTATTGCAATTTATTTATTTAAATCTAAAAAATTGTTTAACTTATCCTTTAGCCATTTATTGAAAAAATCATTATTTATTAAAATATTTTATCATTAAAAAAATTATAATAATAAAAATGTTACCTGACAGGCAACTTCTTACCCCACACTTTCCAATTAAAATTGAAGTCAGTTATTTCACTTTGGGCGTTAAATTAATATCGAAAAGAGAAGAGCCAGTTAAATTAGGATTCTTTATGTCGCATTTATCTAAAATTGGAGAAAATTAAATGTTTCAATTTTGTAATTCTATCAATATAATTTAAATTAATTTTCCCAAATCAATTTTATTTTTGTGTAATTATAAAGTTTTAATTATGTTTTTAACTCAAACTACAATCTTAAATTTATAGATAGAAGGTAAATATGAAATAAAATGGATTCTTTTGAGAAAATATAAAGTTTCAACATTGAATAAGTTTTGATTCAAAAGTTTGCAAAATTAATTAAGAATTTTATTGCTCTTAATCAATAAAACAATATTTAAAGAAATAGATAATAATGTAACTAAAATTAAAACTTCTCATTTCATATTTTCATTAAATCTTTAAAATGTTCCCAATAGAATTAATATAGTTTAATAGACTGTATTATATATTGATAATAAGATTTAATAATTAACTTATCATATTTATCAAAAATCAGTTTCAATTAAATATAAATATAGAGAACAGTACCTTAATTTTAGACTTCATCTACAAAAGAAGTCATCTATCAAAATTAATATTGTAGAAGTAATATAACTTATTAAGATAATTAATAATTTTATTTGAAATAAATATTAAAAAGAGAAATGCAGGCAATATTTAGACATCAATAATAATCAATGAGCATCAACTAAATGTAAATATATTTAAATTAATGAATATTTATGTTAAATTCTTTAATTTAAGTTGATGCATTAAGAAGTTTTTACTAACATTTCATATCTGAAGAAATAAACCCTTAAATATATCTTTTAATTTTTAATTTATTATAAGCAAGTATTTCAGTTGTTTGCACTTCTTTTCTAATAATAAGATATATCAATCAAAAAGCTGTGGTATCATGATAATCACGAATAATAATTCTTTCCTGTAAATCATAAAGTTTAAATTAAAAAAAGTAAATATACCAGTTCATAGAAAACAGACAGATCAATTATGTTTAATATATTAAATGTAGGATCGTTAATAGTTACGACCATTTATTTTGTATATTCTTTAAAAATAACTAATTGAACCTATAATATATTTATTAAAAAACATAATATTTTGAAAGCTTGTTTATAAAATTGCATACATCATTATTATTTATCATTAATAAAAGGCAAAGGTGATTTCATCTCCTTCTATTATTGTGATTATTTCTCAATAGAAGATCATATACTTTGATATGAAATTGAGTTTATTTAATTAATATATTTTAAAACTATTGTGGGAATACATTCGATTTGGGAAAATGAATTAAAATTAAATTAATTAAATATAAAAATCATGGCAGTCATCAAATCTAAAGTGACTTAAATTTCAAATCTGGTTCTATCCTACGGTAGATTCAGCAATTTTAGCTGGACTTTACTATTGGCAGTATTCTTGAATCATCCCAGGAAGATAGATATTTTGATTTTAAGATAACTCCTATTATAGTAAAAGGGGTTTATCTCGCTTGGGAGAAGAGATAAATTCAATATAGCAATAACAACCACCGTCTTAATTTAAATGCGCTTTCCATAGAGTATAATATTGCCATGGTTTGGGGAAATTTTCCAAAAACATAACTGAAGGTATTAATAGTTAATTAATTTTAATTTTAATTCATTTTCCCAAATCGAATGTATTCCTATAATAATATAATTATTTTAAATTATTTTCCTTTTCGTTACAAAAGTGACTTAAGTATTATTATAAAGAATTAAAATAATTGATAGTATTGTTAAAATATACAATATTTATATTTAGATTTATTAAGTTTTAAACTCAAATTAAGACATTAATTTAAAATTTAGGGGGGGTGAAGTTTCCTGACCCCAACATTAATTTTATGTTTTTTGAAATAATTTTAATAGAAACAATAAATTTCAATTTCAATTACCATAATCATGTACAACATTTATTATTATATAGTTTTCAAGGTACATAATTATTTTTTATCAAATTATATATTATTAACAAGGCTAAAATAAGTGTTTTTTATTAATAATTAATGTAATTTTCATTAAATTATAATTCATTATCAAGGTAGAAATGATATTTAAAGCTAAATTAAAAAAAACTACATCATAATTGATGATAAAGATTCTTTGAAAATTATAAAAATTACATATTTTTATGTAAGGGGCAGGAAACTTCCCCCCCAAATTTATAAATGGGCAATTTGATGGTCAAGCATGTGAATATGCAGCGTATTGGCTAGGTATTAATATTTACTATGATGGAAAATATGCTAATTGTAAATGCAATGGAAATGGAATGAATATATCTAGCAAAAGCAATATGTATTGGGGTGAATTTTTGAATGGTTAATATATTAATATTTAATGGCAACTAACATGGATTAGGCACATTTTATTATAGCAATGGGGACCTCTATGAAGGGTAGTGGTTGAATAATAACAATCATGGTCAAGGAGAATTCAAATATGCAAGTGGTAATATCGCAAAAGGAACATGGAAAGGCAATGAAACGTTTTTAGATTTACACTTTGTATATTGTTTTATTGTTTTTCATTTATTATTGATCGAATTCTTATAATCATCTATTTTCAAATTATTCATCATGAATACATTAAATTAGAATTATATCAATTTTTCTTAATTATTTTGTTTCATGTCAAACATCATATTATGATTTTGTAAAATAATATGAAAGTAAATTTTGTTAAACATATAATTAAATAAGTAATTTAATGATAAATATAAAATAAATGTCATTCATTTAATCTTAGCTATTAACTGAACCAATATCAATTTTATTAATAATATAAAATTATTTTGATAATTTTTATTTGGATTTTTAAAATATTTCCTATTTTTAATTCAATAGATATTTGTTCCGACCGAGACCTGTACCCCCCCGTACCCCCCCCGTACCCCATCCCGTACCCCTCTTCTAAAAAATACCCCCTTCACACCCGTACCCCCCCATAAAATCCCCCATTTCATATGAAATTTTTTATCCTCGCAGTCTGAATCGATTTCCTTCATGACATCTCGTCATCATATATAGATAATTTTTTATATGAAATATCATAAATTTTTGAAAATTTATTCTTTGCTTATTAACCCATAATAGCATATTAATTTCATTTTTTTTAATTTTTCAACGCTCGCCATTATTTTCTGAGTACATACTCTCATAGGAAATTATTTATTTTATGAGTAACACATTAATAATCATAATTATATATTAAAATGATAATTATTTATAAAGTACTAGATATAATTCTTAACAACTTTGGGTAATGGACCCCTACGATGGGCCGCTAAATGTTTTTTCTATATTTTTTTAAATGTTCTAAAAATCATTAAAACATCAAAGTAACATGTCATAAGTCATTCAAAAGCTCCCTTACGACTTTTAAAAGCAGTCTATAACAACAAAAATTATAATATCAATAAAATCATAAAATACATAGAATTTTGAATTAATATTACTAATTTTATTTAGTATGTTATGATTATTATATTTATTTTTTCACAAATTTATATTCTAATATCATGATTAGTTGTTATAATTGCTTCAAATACAATCATTTAGCTTACTGATCTATAAGATTACATATAATATTAATGTTTTGAAGCAATTATAACAACTAATCATGATATTAGAATATAAATTTGTGAAAAAATAAATATAATAATCATAACATACTAAATAAAATTAGTAATATTAATTCAAAATTCTATGTATTTTATGATTTTATTGATATTATAATTTTTGTTGTTATAGACTGCTTTTAAAAGTCGTAAGGGAGCTTTTGAATGACTTATGACATGTTACTTTGATGTTTTAATGATTTTTAGAACATTTAAAAAAATATAGAAAAAACATTTAGCGGCCCATCGTAGGGGTCCATTACCCAAAGTTGTTAAGAATTATATCTAGTACTTTATAAATAATTATCATTTTAATATATAATTATGATTATTAATGTGTTACTCATAAAATAAATAATTTCCTATGAGAGTATGTACTCAGAAAATAATGGCGAGCGTTGAAAAATTATAAAAAAATGAAATTAATATGCTATTATGGGTTAATAAGCAAAGAATAAATTTTCAAAAATTTATGATATTTCATATAAAAAATTATCTATATATGATGACGAGATGTCATGAAGGAAATCGATTCAGACTGCGCGGATAAAAAATTTCATTTGAAATGGGGGATTTTATGGGGGGGTACGGGTGTGAAGGGGGTATTTTTTATAAGAGGGGTACGGGGTGGGTACGGGTCTCGGTCGGAACACTCGTGCTTGCACTCTTATCATTGCATCATTCATTGACTCTATCTTGTTTACAGATCTAAGAAATGATATTCAAATTTAAGTTTATTGATTTAAATTATATATCTCTGTAAAACTTACTATTAAATATGGCTATTCTATAATAGGTTAACCTCTAAGTAGGATATGGAGAAGGTTTTGAGAACTGGCTTCTTATTCGAGAGATTGATATCAATTTCAACTGTTATAGTTCCATATTTTTTAATTTAAATTGGTACGTAATTAATTAGGAGCAGCTCCTAAAATGCTAGTACTTAATTAGGAGCTTTAATTAATGCTATTTCTTATTTAAGAGCGTTAATTAAAGGTAGTACTTAATTAGGAGTACCCTAATTTTAATAATAAAATCACAATATACCTCCTAAAGCAGTACGTACTTAATTAGGTGCAACTCCTAAATCGGTACGTACTGTAATTAACTTATTATTGATAGAAATAATGGTTACTTTCTCACCCATATTTAGAGCTGGATTGTCTCTTACTGCTCATTTTTCTCCTCTAATACTCTAAAAACTTCACTTGAAACTTGTAGGCTTGCAAACCTCTCATATAAGCTCTCAGTTATAGAAGCAGTTTTATAATTTTAAATTCAAATTTTAATATGAGCGCTAACATTTTAAGAAAAACAACAGCACTTCCATCAAACTAAATGAGACTTACCTTTGGCGTAAATAAAATGTGTGATAGCTGTGAGATGAACTCTCAAAAGGAACTGCAAGAGATATCACTTGAGGTCTCTGTTATTAAAATATAAATTAATAATTGAAAATAAATGGCAAACAAGTGTGTGGGATACAGAGAGGAGTAGAAAGGTATTAATGAAATTCCTATACAAACTGAAGAAGCTGAAGTCTATTTTTGTGAGCTATGTGAGAGAGATTTTGCTCATAAATCAATCTGGTACAGACATAAGAAAGAGCATAGAGAAGCCAAGCCCACTGCATACTTAAAGCATGATAAAATAGATAGAAAGTATGACTTCTTTGAGTGCCATAAGCAATACTATCATACAAGAGACTTGAAGAAGCATCTATTAAAAGCTCACAAGAAAGATATAGAAGTTGAGAATCATGAAGTTGAGCTGAAGCTTCTCAAAAAAAGAAAAGAGAGGTAATATTCTAAGGTCGTAGTGCCTGAATAAGCAAGAGAGTTAGAGTACGTTAGGAAGGCACTCAACAAACTGACCTCTGAAATAACAAAAATTATGATCAAATTTAAATTCAAGAAAATACCGGATCTAGCTTAAATTGACCTAGATACTTCTCTTTAAAGCTACCTAATATTAGAAGATTCCTTTGATAAGAAAGTTATCAATGATCATCAATATGCATACAAGGTCTATCCCTTCAACTATCTATTAAGTGATGATAAATATTAAAAGGAGTTTACAAATGAGTATCAAGTACTCACTCAGGCAAAATTCAAAGAGTGTAGTTACTTAATCAAGTCAGATGCTGTTCTCCTTGACAAGGGTCATGTTTCTTTCAGACTCCCACTCTATGAAATGACCCTAAGAGATTTCATCACAGATCAAAGGAATCATAACTAGCTTAGATAAATAGCAACTAAGACCATAAAAGGTATAAAGAACTTCACAAGTTAGGGTTTGTTCACAGAGATTTAAAGCCAGAAATTATAATGATAAGGTTTTCACCAGTAAGAGTAGCAATCATCGATTTTTACAGAGCCTAAAGAGTGGATGTATTACGGCTAGGAACTGTAATGGGAACTCAAGAATACTATCCAGAAAGAGAAGACTGGAGAGATGGGGACTTTTAGTGAGATGTGTGGGCTTTAGCAGAAATAATATTAGAGTGCGATATGCCTCGCAACGATTCCTACTCTACAAGGTGCGAGAAAAATGCTAAGCAAAGAATAAAGTAGTCTATAGACAAAAAAACAGAGTCTCTAAATCAATAAAACAAATGGCAGAATCAGTAATAATAAAACCAAACTCAAGATCAGACAATTCAATAGAGCAGATAGAGTTGTGGTTAAACAAGATAAACTTTAGACCTCTCCTACATAATTCAAAAGTGCATTTTGAGTGATTAAATTAAATAAATTACTTTATATTTCACATTAAAACCTATTAATAACCCCTTTCCCTAACAAATTCACTTCAAATCAATCAAATTATAAATCTCTTTAAGGGGTTCTTGGGTTTTGATTGTTAACTTATAATTTTCAATCTAGAATTTAATTTATTTGATTGTATATATAGTTCTTTCTGTCTCAATTTCTTCTCCTTTTTTTGAGTTTTATAAAGCAATTGTGTCAGTAAACTTTCTAAGGTATACAAAATATTTAAAATAACAACTTACAAGATAAAAATTTACTTAATTTGTTGACAAATTTTTATTATTAAACAAGAGTAATATCTGTCAAGATAATTTTTGCAATAATACAATATTTGGCATAATTAATTAAAGATTTTTCTAGCATCATTTTATTTATATTTCTTTCTTTTATATTTGTCTTATTTGGAGGAATAAATTTCTTATCAAAATAAAATTCCAATGACTTTATTAATCTTTTAATTTACATATTTTCCTTATTATTTATTAAACCAATATTTTTTTAAGTTAAAATGACCACGGGAACATGTAACTTGTGAGTTTAGCGATTAATTGAACAAATTTAAATAAAGATTAGATCATTCAAATAAATTAGTACGACTAAGTTATTGCATTATAGAACTTTAATCTTAACTAAATAAAACTTCAGTTCTCTTTTTTGTTTTTGCTAATAGAATAACAATATGTAATTTATAAAATATACTAAAATTTATGAGTTTTTATAAACTTGCTTAATTTTAGAAGAAGTAATCTACTTTCATTTTTAAACTCTACATATTTTTTATATAATAAATTTTTGTAAATTTCTTGTTATTCAAATTTTATTGGTATTATTTTCATCTAATCATGACGATTCACAAAAACATTAGTAAAAAAATAATCAATAAAAATTTTGAGTATAATTACAGGTTTGATTTTTCCAAAAATAAATTAGATGATAAATATATTTTTAATAATTTTATGTTTATAAATACATTTCACAATAATACTATTTTGATAAAATAAAGAAATAGATTATAAGATAGAAAAATTATACGTTTATTAATGATTCAGAATGACTATTATTAACAAAATTCAAGAGTTATCCTAAAAGTAAATAAATTTCCTCATTATAGGCAAGCCATAATTGATTAGAGAGTAAAATTATGAATATACTTAATAATTGTAAATAAGTGGCAATTTACTTCGTCCAAACATAAAAAAATATATAGTAATTATTATATAAAGATTAAAAAATCAGCTGGGCTTAACAATTAGATAATATAGAGGCAATAGTAAAGTCCACCTTATTTTGATTTAATGTCGGGCAAGTACCATATTGTCTAATGTTTAGAACAAATTTAACTGCCGCTTATAAATTAATTATTTATTTTAATTATAATCTCGAATTAAGTACTATTAGAAATTTAAATTAAAGAAATAAAAACTAGTAATTTATATTTTAATTAAACTAATATATATAAATATCTCTCGAGAAAAATTGCTTGGTGAAATTAAAATTTTGATAACTTATAAATTTTTTAAAACAAGTCATCTCCTAAAACAAATTGGAAGTGAGTAAAGTTAAAATTGAAAATATACTATTAGTTGTCAGTAAAAATTTCAATTTTAAAATTATCTTTATATTATTTTTATACATTGTTTCTCTATTGCATATTGTAAGATCATCGTAACTTATTTAGTTTTTAAAGATTTATGAAAGTAAATGAAGTGAAGTGCCGTTTTGAGTAAATATTAAATAGTATTTTATCAAAATGATTTTGGATTTGATATTTAATTACTAACACATTGAAACTTTAATATAAAAAATAAGTTAAATGATTGAAATTTGATTATGTCTAAGACATTTTTTATAACAATAAGGATATTTTATTTTAATTTGTAAATAATCTACATTTAACAATTCTTTTGAGAATTAAATAGGAAAAGATAGATCAACTTATTTATACTAAAATGTGAACAATAGCTAAATTTTGATGCTATTAATAGTACAAAAATCACAAATTCTATTATCTAAAACATTATTTAATAGATTTCTATGTAAACATAGAAAAATACAGGATAAATAAATAAAAATGATATTCATTATTTGTGAATTTATTATATTATTATCGTAAGTTAGGTAGTTGTTATCATTCAAATCAATTCTGGAAATATGAATTCAAAATTTTATTCTATATTTATCTGTCAATACTATATGAGTAATGTTATTCAATATCTTAATACTAGCATTTGTATATAAGAATGTTGAAATATTTTATATAGCTGTTGTATCATAAAATACTTATAATTCCTTAATTAGCACTATAGGCCATTAATTAAAGAATTCACAAGTTGAATTCCAAATCATAAATGAGTTAATTAAGAGAAAAAAATTAAATAATTTTAATTTTGAATTATTACATAGATAGTACATTATTAACGTTTATATTTATACAAATCGCAATCTTAAATATAATATTTGAATAAATAAAAAATTAATATTGATTTTAAATATTAGAATATCTTATTAATTATTAAGACTTTTTGTAAATTATTAAAAATATGATAAAAATAGATTTTGAAATTATCCAATATTTCTTTAATAATTTGTTACTAAGATTGGTCAATATAAATGAATCCAAAGAAATACGTGTTTTGTTTAATTTATCTTAGTTATGATTAATGTTGCTTTGTATAGTAACAGTGAGAGAATATAAGATCCCATTACTTCTAATGTTTATTATTATACCTAACTCCTTAACATAAATGCATTTAAGTATCATTGACTATGTTTAATATATTAGTGTATGGTATTAACCCATGATGTGTTTAATCAGTAATCACATCACAAGGCATGTACTTGCTCACAAGCTCTAAATGTTAATAGATGTTTTATAAAAATATCTATTATCAATATAATTTTATCTATATATGACATATAATATAAATTTAAATTAGCCCTTAGTCTATAATTGGTTGCTTGAATCTTAGTTGAGATTGATTGTCAATAACTTACTTTTATAATGTCAGCTTGAGAAAACATTGCTTTATAAATTATTAAATTAATTAATAAATCGACCCATTATCCCATCCACCTAGCTAAAATAATTAATATAAATATATTTATAAAATGATTCTAGTAGATGACTGGCTATTTGCATGCTATTGCACAACCGTAAATCATAACTCAAAGTTAGTTACTCTACATTCATTTCCTTACTATCAGTAATTGAGCACATTGCTAAGAAATTAAAACTTTAAAAGCCCAAAGTCATTTCTTGGAGAATAATTTTATAATATTTATAATAAATTTAGAGAGTCTTGTCGAAATACAGTTCGTCACGTTTTAATAATGATTATTTTTTAGAATACTTGAATAGAATTGATTTAGAGATTTAAAAAACTAAAATTATTTTTAAATATAAAAGTTTATAGATAAAAACATTAATTTTTAGGATATTTAAGAAACATTAAAAATAATTCGTGTGTATTTCAATATAAATTAAATTATTTAATAATGAACTTCAAATATTCATAAACTTAAGGAATTATTAATGAAAATTAAATTAAATATTATTGATAATTTTTACTAAATTGTCCAATTGTTTATAAACTATAACTTATATGTTGAACTTAAATTTTAGATGAAATTGACTTGAAAAACATATATAAAATTTTTTACAAAAGTAATCATAGGTGTCATCTAAAATTGTTCATATAACTTTTCAAATAGAAACACAATTTTATTTTTAAAAAATATTTACTTTTACTAGTTTAAATCAAGAGCTTAAAACATTTTCAGTTTTAATATTGGCTGAAATAAGTATATTATATTATAAAATATCATTATTTATTAATACTCTATTAACTTAAAAAAATATATTAAGAAAATTTAATTATGATTAATGCTTACTTAGGAAAAATACTTATATTAAAATCATATCTAAGGGCATATTTTATATATTTTCTATTTATTATTATAACTTTAATTCATATTTATCAAATGTATAAATTTAAGTCCATATTTTTAAATAATTTACATTTTCTTTAGAAATTAATTAACTTTGGCAATAAGGGATTATTTTATAATTTTACGAGCTTAAATAGACAAATTTAATAAGCATACTAAATTTAGTAACAAAAATCAAAAACTTAATTGACTTAATTATAAAGAGAGTAACTTTAAAACTTTAATGAATTATAATCATATGCTTTAGAAGCTAAATTTAATTATAACTTTTTTACTTTAATAAAAATATTTAAATAAAATAAATTGATAATATATAGCTAATTAAAATGATTTCAAAATTGAAGAAATAAACCAAGTAATTATCTCTAAAATGCTATTAACTATTGAGTTAGAAAACCTGTTTTGGAGAGCTGATTTTTAACAATTTTATGAATTATAATTAATGATTGTTCACAATCAGAGAGAATGAATTCCCAAATAATGAATTCAAATCAATTTATAACAAATTTTTTGATAATTATGGGAAAAAATAAGATTTCTACTTCGATTTCAATCAGAAACACCCAATACCTCTAAAAAAATATTAGTTTAACACAAATATACTTTATTTGGAATATAATTAATTGAAATGGCTTTTTAAGTCTTATTATTATTATAAAATTATATAATTAATTGTTGGGGAGGTGACTAATTCAATATGGAAATCACAATTGAGCTTTCTATTACACTATGTAAGGTCTACTAAAGGCAATTAATAATTTTAAGGCTCATCTCATTAAATGCAGTCGACTAGGTACAATTTGCTATCTACTACCCTTGTCATGTTAGTAGAGCAAATCTATAATTCCTGCAATTAAAGATCAAATTAACACGAGCTTGTTTAAGTAAATAATAAGATGCAGTATTATTATGTAGTTAAATCTTTAAGAAAATTAAACTAGAAAAGCCATTGATAAAATATTTATTCCTAGCTTAATATCATAATTATAGGTGAATAATTAATATAATAAACTTTAGATGTTTAAACTAATATTATAATGTGTATCCAAGTGTGTGATTATACCGATGTTATCATCTAAAAAATTATCTTGTGCACTTCCTTTAGGCACAAAAGGGACGCCGTCCCATCAACTCACTTTACATATCACTAAATAAATATTCTAATATGATTCTGCCTAAATAGTATAATTTAAAATTAATTGAGATAAATCTAATGAAAAAATATATTCAAATTTGGCAAATTAATTAATTAAAATACTGGCAGTTGACTTTCTCGAATCCGAGACAATTTGCGCTCATTCGATAGATATTTCAAAATTAGCTGGTCTTTTTATTGGTGGTACTCCTCTACCATATCCCTGGACTGAGATAACTCGATTTCAATTTTGGGTAATTTTTTTAGTATATTATAATGCCAAAATTAAAATCTCGTTATCTCCTCTCAAAGATGCGATATAGAGGTACCGCCAATACTAAGCCCAGCTAATTTTGAATTCTATATCGAACAAGTACCATATTGATTAAGTTTCGATAAAGATAACTGATACTAATTCGATTTAGATTTATTTGTTTAATTATACTTTCTCAAATTCGAAAATATGCCTACAAAAGTAAAAACATTAATCAAAGTACAATAAGGCTTAAAGATTTTTTAATATGCGTATATTGAATTATTGAATTTAAATATCTCCGAGTTTATTAAAATTCATTTAAACTTAATGGAGTCTTGCTTATTCTTAGGAAATTGAAGATATCGTTCTTAAATTGAGAAGTGGCCAAGTTTTAAGAGAAATCACTATAAGTACAGAGGAACTTGGAGGCAACTACATAAGGACCAAGAGAGGAATATCTTTCAGGAAATTTATTATAACAGTAAAAGTTGATAAAGAAGAATATGAGGCTGAAGATACTATCAATACGAAGTTTTATGAATCTCAAATAAGTTAATTAAAGTTAATATTTTATTATCAATTAACAAATCTTGGCTTAGAAAAGGCTTGCTGGCAGAATAAAAATGGATTTATAGTCCTATTTTTCAAAAATTAATTATTTTACTCCTTATGATAAAATATCCTTCTTTTAACTTGTAATTATTATATTTATTAAATAAAAGCCATATTAAAGTGTAAAAAAACTGCAAAAATAGAAATTAAGACAATTTTACATGTGCTTCTTTCAATTATTGTAAATATAGAGTTTTCACTGTGCATTAAAAGTATAATTTAAATTTATTCTTTATCATAAATACCAATAATTAATATGATTTCTGATTTTATAAATATAAGATTAGCTTAAATTCACAGTTTTATTTTAAATTCAAAGCTAATTTAGTTAGTATTTAACATATATATAATCCTTATTCAGCATAACAAAACAAGTTAAATAATAAATATATTAATTATCAAAATAAAGGATTTTTCTGTTTATAATGCTCTTGTAAGAGATGAAAGTAACATTATTGGGTTAAATTAAGTAAAACACAAGTATTAAAAATGATTAAGACAATTCAAATCCATAATAATAACATCTTCCAAGATAAGAGGATACTCTGAGACAACTTCCATGTGATAAAGCCCTTTCATATTACTGAAAACAATATGAATATCAATACAATATATATAATATTCAAAATAAAATTATTAATTAGTTTAGCAAGAAGTCTATTTATTTTTTTAATTTAATTATTGCTATTTGAATTAAGTTAATATTATTTTAAAATCTAATAACAGAAGAAATTTTTTAAAAGCCTATCTATTGATTATTTAAATTTAAAAATGTGGAATAATATAAGAAAATATTAATTTATTAAAGATTATTCATTGATGATTAATTAATTTATTTTTATTAATATTTATAATTAAAGAATAACTCAGTTTATAGGGAAATTAAAATCTGTAGCCATAAATGGATTAATCAGCAGTATAATAATAGAGTCAAATTGTTACTGAGAATATTGAGACATTAACTCATTCACACTAGGATTTAATTAAATAAAACAACTTATATATTTAATAAACAAATAATTATATTTGAAATTTTATGAGTAAAGAATATTATAGATGGATTTTGATAATATTATCAAAAACTAAAATTCATTTACTTAAAATATAATTGATGAAACTATAATTGTGTTTATAAAATATTTATTAATGAATATTAAATAGATAAAATAATTAGAGGCAATATAATATTTTAAGGACAAACAAGATATATCGCAAGGTCAATTAATCAATGAATAATCTCACGAATGTGTAAATAAAGAATCAGACAAACAATTCCCAACTGATAAACATGTTCCGTTGAGATATTTCTTTTTAGAGCTTGATAATAGATTTACAATTAAATCAAAATATTATGGATAGTTAATTTTTACTTATAACCTATAAATTTTAATTTGATAAGCCCGTATACAGGGATGATCATTCCTCATTTACAGATGAAGATTTTGATCCCTATGATTTTAGTAATGCTAGTGAGTATTATACATCTCCAGATGATGTTGATGCAAATCAGTTCAATCACGAGGGAATAATGGAAATGTAATGAGGGAAGAATGAAATAATATTATATAAATCATATATAAATTCAAGTATTTAAAGAATTAAAATTAGACTATCTTGTAAATAGTATAACATACTATAATTAAATTGAATTAAAAACATTAATAAATTCTTTATTTTAAAATGATTTTTCTTTTAAAGTTTTTAATAACAACCTTTAGAATTAATAATTTTGGTTTGATTATAATTGCTAATGAAAATGAAGAAATTTGTGAATTAATTATTGATATTATTTAATATAACCTTTTTAACCTTTCATAATAATTTTTCTTCTTATTAATCAAAATGGCTCGTTAAATTTTTAATTTTATTTAATATTGTCGTCATGATGATATAAAACTTATTTTAGTATTTAAATATTACTATATTATTTTGATATAAGAGTGAATATAAGTTTATAATACACATTTTTTGTGTGTAGATATAATAATTATAATTTTTTTAATGTTACATAATTAAAAGATATAAATCTATAAATAATAAATTCTTAATTAATTTGTAATTTTGTTTGTAGTTGTTTTTAAGCTAATTATGACAAAAAATTTGATGGGGATAATAAATCACAATAATTAAATAGTTAGATAATATTAATTTATTAAATATTACAAATTTTATAAATAATGCATTTTAGATATTTTTACTTTTTTTTAATTGGTATTTAATTAAAATATGGAATTTATATAATAAAAGAGAATAAGGAAGGAAGAAATTTAAATTGAATACAAATCAATTTATAGTATATGATTTAATATAAATTGAGTTTAAAATTATTATATTCTTAAGTTAATATTTAGGTGGTGAATGTATATTTTTTAATTTCTTCAATTTATACAAGTGATAAAGAAAAAAAAGTTAAAGAGCAATTTATCAATTAAATTGATACATTTATAGTTATGTTTTATTATTGTAGGAATACATTCGAATTTGGAAAATTAATTAATTATTAATTACCTTCAGTTATGTTTATGAAAAATGTGTCCAAACCTTGATCATATCATACTCTCTGGATAGCACATTAAAAATGAGAAGCTGGTTATTATTGGTGTAATGAATTTATCTTTTCTTTCTAGCGAGAAAAACCCGTTATACTATTTTTAGAGTAAAACCCATTTTAATTTTTTGCTAGTAAACTTAAAACTCAAAATATCTCAATTCCTGGGATGATTCAGGAATATTTTTTTAACAGTAGAGTTTAGCTAAAATTGTGGGATCTACCGTCGAATCGACTTAGATTTTAGTTTTAAGTAATTTAATTTTAATTCATTATCCCAATCAAAAGTATTTCAACAATATTTATTGAACTTTGAAATTATATTTGTAATTATCTATAATTTTCACATTAATAAGTTTTTAATTTTTGTTATTAAACAATGTTTCTGAACCAATTACTCTTTCACAAACCCCTTAATTCTTGATTAAAATTTTACTTCAATTATTTTTTTTCGACCTACAATATTAATCTGCTGGCAGCTATTGGATTTGAGATTATTGTATTCTCATGAATAATTAATTTATTATCTTAAGTATTTTTCTTAGTAATCTCTCAATATTAAAATTTATATATTCATAGCCATAATGTTACACGCAAAGCATTACAATTTATGGTCCAGAAGAAGTAAATTTAACATCGAAGATAATTAACAGGTATCAAAGATAAAATATTAAAATGTATTAAATCTAAATTCAATTTGGAATTATAAGTGGTCTGATTCTTAAGCAAGAGTTCAAATAATATAAAATTAAAAATAGCCTGGTTGCTATCAAATTACAAATTAATTATTTACAAAAGAAATTGATTTTTCATGTTTCATCAACTTATTAATATAAAAAAAATTAAAACAAATATAGTAAATATTATTAGAATAAGTTTTTGAATTCTTTTAGATATAAAATAATTGAAATATGAATTTTATAAAAATAGCATTTTAAATGAATCATTTGATAAGAATGTTTTTTAAATATATGAGATTGACAAAATTATAAAAGTAAATGCTACTTTATTATGAGTTATGTATAAAAATTTTATTAATTTATAAAACAGCTCAAAATCCTGGCTTAGAAATCTGAACCCAATAATCGCAGCTAAATATTAGAATATAAAATTGAGACTTATAATTAAAAAGTTCACTTAAATATAATGTATTTTATTATTAAAAATTTGATTAGTCAACTCTAAGCTTGTATTCAAGACCCCAAAACCCATTAATAAGTTTTAAATGTGTTTTGATTGATGAGGGTAATGTTGGGGATTAGGGTTTATTTTTGTTTGGAAGCATCATTTTCACTCTAGTTATGAAAAAATAAAAAGTATTTTATGAGCATATTTTTTATACAATTTTTATGTTCTCATATCTGCATACATATTAACGCTTTTTTATTAAGAAAATATAATATTGACTTAAATTTCTTTCTGCTTTACTTTTTTCAGAAAAGTTATCACTTTAACTGATCGTTTTTATGAAGTTTGATGAGGACATCATTTCAAATATTTCGCACATTTATGCTCAAATAGTTTTCAAATTTTCATCATAAAGCATTTTAAATTTCAATTTAATACTTTCATTTCTTTTTGCTGGTTCTTTGTTAACATAATTTTGTTCAATACAAAATAGTTTGGTAACTTAAGCAGTGTTAAAATTAAAAATCTGCATAAAATGAGTCATTTTAAGGTGTTTGTTAGATTTAATTTTGTAATGTTTTAGTTTAAGATTTGTAAATAAATTGAAATCAATCTTAATTTTGTATTTCAAATGTCATTGACACCTATTAAATATGAACAGCTTAAAGGACGTCAACCTAGTAAAGATACGTGGTGAAAGTTTGCAAAAAACTGTAACAAGTTTCAGAGATAGATATCAAATCTAACCTATTAAATACCATTAAATTAGCACTAAATTTGTTTAAATTTAATTAGACTGGTACTAAATTCGTATAATTTTAATTGGTACCAATTAAATAGTACCAAAACTTATAAACTAATGAGGTTTTAATGGAAAAATTCCAATTTAGTTTAAAACTTAATTAGTACCATGTACTGAAAAGTTAATACAATATTGGCACCAAACCATTTAAAAAAATGGAGTCCCAAGAATAAAAAGATGATATTTTCATATAAATTAGTTATTGTACTTAGATAAGTAAGGCAAAAAATTAATTTAGTTTTCTTTAAATTTTCATAGTAGAATCCTTGACTTCCATGACGAATGAAAATTTTACTTCTTCCAGTACAAATCAGTCTACTTCCCAGATCCACAAAGACATATAATCAGGATGCTAAAAGTCCATCTAGAATAAGCGCTATATCTAAAAAAATCTCAGGGTGCCATAAGTAGCTTCCTTAACTAGAATGTGTGGATAAGACCTTATTAAAGCGCCAAAAAAGAATAATGTTCGAAAGTCATATAGAAGTTGGCTAGATCTAAATAGAATTTAACCATGGATATTGAAGCAGCTGAAGTTAGTAAAATTGAAGGTGTCAATAAACTTGGCAAGAAATTTTTTAACCACCATGTAAAAGAATGAATAATTTCTACATAACATTTTAATAGATGTAATGATGATATAAAATTTAAATCTCAACCATGAAAATAACAAATTACATAGAATTTAAGAACGAAAAGGAAATTAATCAAAAATAAACCCTGGGTTTTATGGTTTTGGGGTTTTGATTGTGATATATTTATTATGTAGAAATTGCTGAAATTATTGAAATTTGTTTTTTATACAAAAAAATTTCGAAGAGGGTTAAGATAAAAAATTATGATAATTAAGAATTTTGTAAGATATACTATTAATTAATCTTGATAAATGCAGCCAAAAATATCAATAATAACTAAATGGATGGTAATAAAGTAGTAACTGAATTTTTGCTACTCAAAACAGATCATATAAAGATGCACTATAAATGAAATAATCACCAGCAATTAACTAATTAATAATTAGATAGATTTTATTAAGTATTAATTTAAATATATGATAATTTGTCTTAATAATACTATAAAATTTGTTAGCACATTCAAAACCCCAAAACCCCTTAATGAGGTTTATAAGTGCTTTGATTTGTAGGGAATTTGTTAGGGGTTGGGGTTATTAATAGGTTTTAATGTGAAATTTATAGTAAATGTATTTAATTTAATCACTCAAAATGCACTTTTGGATCATGTGGGAGTGGTCTGAAGTTTATCTTACTTAACCACAACTCTATCTACTCTATTGATATGTCTGATCTTGAGTTTGGTTTTATTATTATTGACTCTGCCATTTGCTTCATTGATTGAGACACTCTTGTTTTTTCAATAAATTGCTTTATTCTTTGCCTTGCATCCTTCTCGCACCTTGTAGAGTAGTAATCGTTGCGAGGCATATCGCACTCTATTATTATTGCTGCTTAAAGCCCACACATCCCACTGTAAGTCTCCATCTCTCCAGTCTTCTCTTTCTGGATAATAACCTGGAGTTCCCATTACATTTCTATGTCTTGATACTTCCACTCTTAAGGCTCTGTTGAAATCAATAATTTTTACTGTTACTGGTGAAAAGTTCAACATTATGTTCTCAGGCTTGAGATCTCTGTGAACAACGCCTAACTTATGAAGCTCTTTGATACCTTTTATAGCTTAGGTTGTTATTAATGCAAGCTATCTATGATTTCTTTGATCAGTATGAAATTTCTGAGTGTCATTTTAAAGAGTGGTAGTCTGAAATCTACATGATCTTTGTCTAGGAGAACAGCATCTAGCTTTATTAAGTATTTGCATTCTTTAAACTTGGCCTGAGTGAGTACTTAATACTCATTAGTAAACTCCATTTAATATTTATCATCACTAAGGAGATAGTTGAAAGGATATACCTTGTAAGCATACTGATGATCCTTAATAACTTTCTTGTCATCGGAGTCCTCCAGAATTAGGTAGCTTTAGAGAGAAGTATCTAAATCAATCTATGCTAGTACTGGAATTTTCTTGTATTATATCTTAATCATGATTTTAGTGACCTCGATGCTAAGAGGTTGCGTGCAATCCTCACATACTATTCGCTTGTTTGTTAAAGCTCAGCAGCTTAAAGAAGTTCCCTTGCTTTTCTTTTGTTGAGCAACTTCAGTTGAGTGTCTTAATCTTCAACTCTTATCTCTTTCTTGTGGGCTTTTAAAAGATGCTTCTTTAAGTCTCTTGTATA
>ARYC01000749.1:0-58208 GCA_000711775.1 Oxytricha trifallax | reverse complement strand
AATTTGCCAAGAGAGGAAAATCGATTTCAATATTTCTCATCATTTTACAAATTTTGGACCTTATTTTCAATTTATCTCTGTATCCTAAAGGAATTTGTATTAGAATATATGCCCCTTTCGATAGCTTAGGGTATGGGCTACAACATTTACCCTACTCATTTTCCATGAATCTCACACTGAAGGAAGTTATTGAGGGAAAAGTAAAATTTGGATGCTCTGACTTTTGACTTCAATAACTCTCTAACCTAATGTCTATAAATTTTCATATAAATATTCTACTTAGCTTGTAGAATTGTCTATCAAAACATAATTCTAAATTTTTCAATATCTCTTCACCCAAGAGAGAAAACCTCGAAATCCTCTTTTTCGAACCCCCTCATAATCAAAAAGTTGTACTGTGATGGAAAAAGGAGTATATCTTCGTTCAGAGTGGTAGATAAGTGATGATCTCTGAAATCTGCCTTTGGAATTGTGTCCGGAGTTTGTGTCCTGAATTTATGTCCATTTTGGAATTGTGTCCATTTGTCCAGAGGTGATGTTTGTTACAATGTAACAAACATCAAAATTTGGTCGAGTACCCTCAAAGAAATGAAATTATCTCAGGCAGCGATTTTTTTCCACGACTTGACTCTAGAAGGAATAATGTAGATCAAAACATAAGCTACATGTTCCATCCTACTCATAATTAATGGAAAAAATCACTGAGAGAGATATTTCGATTTTAGTGAAAGTCAAAAAAAATTCATATGATTTCGTGTATTTTAACGATAAAAATGCGTATGAATTTCCTGATGAAAGACTCAAAGAAGATAAAATGTAGACCTTGATTAAATGCACAAAAAACTTATTTAGACCAAGTCCTCAAGTAATTTGGTTGAAGAGATGAGAAAGGAAGAAGTTTGGGGCAGAGAAATATTTAAAATCGATTTATCTCGATGGGGTAAAATTTTTTGTGAATACAATAAGAATGAAAGTTAGTCGTTAAATTTTTCTCTACATCTTATACTTTTAAAATTTTTTCATAGCTATTTTGTATAGAGAGATATTAATTTATCAGGGAGTTAAAAATTTTAAAAGTTAAATTTAAAAGGTTTACAGTTAAGATATGATAAATCTAATATGATTTATCGATGAGTCAAATTATTGGCTGTTAAAATATATCAAATTCAAATCAATATCAGTTAAAACGATACTATAAAAATCAAAAAATACTAAAAGTTGACATTTAATTTATATATTAATTTTATTTTATCAATTTTCCATTTTAAATCTATTTTGATAATATAATGATTAAATTATTAAAAATTTATCAGAAAATTATTCAAAATTTAAAGAATTTTCTACATTTTTAAATTCTATTTACACATAGAATTAACTATAATACTAAAGGCAACACTCAATAATAAATATTATGTATGATTAGACCTAATAAATTAATTTTAAGTGTAAAGAGAACTTAATAATGTAAACAAATACAAGTTATTAAATAATAAAATTCTTTAAATTTTGAAAGTTTTTCTGGTAAATTTCAAATAATTTAAACATTGTATCAATATATTTGAATGAAAATCATATGACATGACTAGTCTGATAATCAGAAATCTTGGAATATGGAAAAATTCATTATATAATTTTATATTCCTCCCTCAGTCAAGCACTACCCATATGCTTAAAGTTCTGCTATGACTTTCCATTTAGTCGAATATATAATTCAAAATATTAATTTATATAGAGCTGTATTTCAAATCATTCTCTTTATACGAATGACTGTCTTTTTAGATATTCTATTCTATTTATATATTTTAGCTTTGGATTAAGCATAGATGTGAAGCTCAGGAAATTAGGGGTGTAACATAACAGCTCTTTAAACAAGAGAGAAATGAACTTAGCAGCCAAGTGTTTTATCATTTATAAAATAATCGATATGATGCTGCTAATATATTAAAGCTCTCTTAGACAATAAGATATCATAGTTAGTTGCAGGTGATTTATGCAAAAGCTTTGATATTAATGTCTAATTGAAAATAGTATTGAGTTGATGACTATATTCATCAAATTCATAACACAACTGAAACAATATATCTTCATGTGACCTTCATAAACTGATCCCAAACCCTGCATATACTATCTAAAATTAAAACTTTAACACCCCTATGTAGGCTGCACTTAATAAAGTATGCATTAAGTGCATCCTATATCAATAAAAACTCAATTAAATTATTTAAGGGTTTTTGGGGCTGTCAATAATTAGTTTGTTTTAGAAATCAAAATTATCTGACCGTGTTGAAATATTTATTAACCTCTTCTTTAAGTACACTAAGTAGAATCAGCTTATTTTATTAGTTTATATAAGAATCAATCAAACTTATTTTGACAAAACGTTGCCCAGACTGACCAAGACCTCAGTTCCATGATTTTATCTCATAACCAATGCGTTTTCTTCATTTTTGCAAAGTTTAGCCAGGCACACTGCAGCATTTTTCCTGACCATATCAGTCTTTTCCTTGACTATACTAATTAAGGGGACTATTAACCCCTAGAAATCGTTCATTCTCTCAGGCAGGACATCCCCAAAGGCTGATACACTCGAGCAGCAATTAATGAAATTGTCCATTTAATTCTCACTTAAACTCTCGTTAAAGAGTGCGACGACCTCATTCACGTATGTATCAAAGTTTTTGGGGTTGAATTTGTGCAAGTCTAGGCAGATACTTCTGAAATCTGGTACTCTACAGAGAGCATGGAAAATTCTCAGGCAGTTAAAAACGAGTTGAGGGAAGTTTCTATTGAAGTATATAAGTACTCTTAGCACTATATCTTTAGATTCGGCAATTTAAAGTGCTCCATTAGGGTCTCGAGCAATTTTAGAGAGCAGGTTGATTATTCTATTCACGATCTCAATTTCTTCACCCTTGTATTGCATTAACTATTTATAAAATGACATAGCGAAATTTTCATTATTTTAATCATGATAAATTCCAGTAATTAGCTTCTCCAGGCCTTTGACTACATTCTTATTTATTAGGAAAGCTTAGGCTTTTGGTTCAAGGCAAACGTTTATCAAAATTCCAAGTTCTCTATTAATGCTTTCAAGCCACAATAATTGTCTTTAATTTAAATCCTTCTCAAATTCATTGTAAATTTATGAGATTATTATTTAAGCTAAATGGTTTTATCTTAATATTCTTTCATTTAAGAATTATTTAACCATTAAATTTCTTCTAAGATCCCTTCGATATTTCCAGCTACAGTTTATCTTAAGTTATTGTCAACGCATAGATTTCCAATAAAAGCTAGTAATGCATGCTTTAATAGAACCTTATCAGCAATTAAAAAACCCAAATAAGTTAATATAACTTTTTTTCTATCAACTTAAATTATAATGATCCATATTTTAGGGATCAATACGATAGTAGAATAATTAATCGACTCGCTTATTATAAATAAACTTTTGCGAATCTAAAAAAAATTTTCTCCATAATTTAATCTAATTTTATAAAATAAATTTAATCTTTATTCATTTTCTAAAGATATTTATTTTATATTAAGTTAAATTTTTAATTAATCTTTTCTTTTTAATAATAGAAATTATAAGATTGTTTTTTTTATCCAATGTTATTAATATTTTTAATTTACTTTCCTTTTATTTTAAAATTTATTTCTATTTAATTAAACTATTTTGAATGATGTGCTTCTCATCTTTCTCTTCTTAATTAGTACTCTTAAGAATATCTCTCAAAGTCTAGAAGAAAGCCTGTGTACTCTCACTGCGTAACATAGTTCTGAACTTCCCATTGCCATAGCACAGATTGCTAACGAACTATATCAATGAACTGACCAGCTTCATGTTAGTCGGCACATCGATAGCTTTGATAACCACCAAGAATAAATCCTTAATTTTCTTCTTTTCTGAAAGATTTTCACGCACGTATTCATTTAGAGAGGCAGATTCAAGTATTTCTAAGACTTTGTGGATTACTGGGGAGTCTAGGGTCTTGGCTTCGGTGTTTGCGTTTTGCTTGTTAAGGAAATCTATAAGCTGCTCGAAGTGTTTTTATTTTTAGAAGTCTTCTTGGAGCTTGACATCTGAGTCTAGGACTGGCTATAAAATTGCGAGAGCATTTGTGTTGAATATAAAAAAAATAAAGAATGTAAAATTATTATATTTTTGAGAAAAACATTAAGATTTATATATGTCCTTTTTCATATAAAATGGGATATTCAAGGAATTTATTTTATACGAATCAATATAAACATAATTTATAGGATCATTCTCTTTTTTTATTTAAATCTAAAATATAAATATGTTATAAAATTACCTCTTTTCATTCAAATAAGTATTTTTAATACTATAATTTGGAAATTTAATCTTTAATTTACTTCGAGAAATTGCTTCAATAAAACTTTTTATGAAATATTATTAATTTAAAATAATGTTAAAGAACAGAGAATCAACAAGTGTCTTAAACCCATTTTTAACATTAAAATAGTATATCATGTCCTAGTCACTCAACAATATCTCCTTGATTTTATCAGCATCCTCCTATTGCAAATCATAGTAGCAAAACTTTTTCTCTTTAGGAAGAGTTTCATCCTTCTTCCCCTGCAAAAATTCCAAAATAAAATCAAGGTACTCTTTGCCTTTTAATAAGTTTGCATTGCTCATTATATTCGTGATTTTTTGTTCATGTTCAATATCCTCTTCAGTCAGCTTTGTGAATCTTGCAATATCTTTGTCGCCTGGTGTCAACTTTTCGGCTTCAATTAAGTCAGTAAGAGCGAGCTTGTAGTCTTTTTGTCCTCTGTAGGCTTAGCATCTTCTCATTAAAGCCTTGTAACATAAGTCTTTCTCCTTGGTATAGCCATCATGGAAGCAATCGCAATATTCTAATACTCGTGTGCAATCATCGATGACACCTGTGAAATCTTCGATTTTGAGTCTTGCAAGGGCACGATTAGTGTAAAGACAGAGGATATCTTTTCTGAGCTCAAGAGCATCTGAATAGTACTTAATCGCAGATTTGTACAGACCTTTCTTAAGCACTTCATTGCCACGCTCTCTCAACACATCGGCTTCCTTTTTGTCTCTTTGACGTCTCTTCTTTCTATCTTGCATGTCCTATTTATAACATTTAAAATCTTTCAAAATTTTTTGAGCTTCTTAATCTCAATGTATCATCTTTGAATGAGAGTGATTTAAATTTTAATAATTCATGGATAAATATATATAATCGAACTATAAATTTAAAAATCTACGCGGGACCATTATTGCAATAATGGTCCCGTGAGTTTATTTATTTTTTAAGCATTATATGTCAATGAAATAATTTTCTATTTTTTGCCATAAAATTCATGAATCTTAATTGTTGCTTTATCGTTTTTATAAATTCATAAGGATTTATTAATGGTTTCTTCAGTATTTTAGAGATACCTATATTTTAATCCTGAGTGTTAATATTTAGGGAAAAATTCAATTTCTTGGAGATAAAGAACATTTTTCCAATTTTTCAAAGAATTTACTTAAATTAATCAGGATTTCATGCATGCTTTATATGATAATTTTCAAATTTACTTAATTTAAGTTAAATACATTCATTAAACTTAAGATACGCTGGACCATTATTTAAATAATGGTCTCGCGGGACCATTATTTGAATAATGGTCTCGCGGGACCATTATTCAAATAATGCATGAAATTTAAATTAAAAATATAGTTAAAAGAACTTAATATAAAAAATGAAAACTTCAGTTTTAGGATCTCCAAGCATAGAAATGAACTTAGAGGAATCCAAGAATTCTAAAAGTTTTTAAAGATTGTAATTCCATTGCTCTGAATTAGGGATCGTTGGTTGGCAAATGATTGAAATTCCAATTATTTAAATAATAATAAAGGCAATATAGGGTCAGAGTTGTCTTCCTCAGAATCTTCATCTCCGCTTTCAAAGAAATCCCACTTTTTATAGTTGGTGCTTGTTTTCTTATAAAAAAGAGCCTGAGTCTTTTTCCAATTATCCCACTTGGATTTCCTCTCTTTCTTCTTCTAGATTCTTATCTTGTGATCTTCTATTTTATCTTTAAGTTCCTCTAAACGCTCCTATTTTAAAATAAATTATAGGATAGTGTTATTAATGTATGGAATCATGGCAAATTTACTAAAAAAAATACAAAAGTTAATATCCCTATAAACAATAAATAAATAAGCAAACAGTTTTGAAATTATGAAATGGGAATATTCTAGAAACTAGTAATAAATTTGAATTTCGATTAATTTATCTATCATTATGCACTAGTAGTATTAATGGCATCTTTTATAAACTTGAAACTCTTCTATAAATAAAAATGTTATATAATAAATCCCTATATTATTTTTATTGAATTCTATCTATTTATTAATTTTCATAAATATAAATTGATAAGTATATAATACTTACTGGATAAGTCATGGTGTCATGATTGCAATGAGAGCACTTATCCAAGTCAATAAGAAACTCAGTGAAGCAGAATTTGCAAAAAGACTTATACCCCCCTAAATGCCCCTTCCCTGGTCTACCCTTGACTAGTTTCTCTTGCTTCTCTCTCGCATTTATTTCAATCAGTGTTTTGCGCGTATATTCTTGTTCTCTCTCTTGTCTGTCTATCTCCTCAACTTCTATGTATATCTTATTTGGAATATTTGAAAGTAATTCAATTATAATCAAGCTTATATAATTGAGTTTTATTCATGAAATTTTGATAAATTGAATATATATATATATTTAATTCTACAGTTCCATCAATGATATCTTTAACCTGAAAACAATAAATATAAGAATGTTAATATAAACTACCTTTTTATTGACATCATCGATTCTGTTAATCCACTCCTCTAGTTCTTCCTCAGTATAATTCTTCATTTTAGATATTGTCTTTAAATGCTTGTGCTAATGCTTATTTGTTTTTTGTAAAATACAAATTTAAATTATATAAATACTGTTATCATTGAACTTTATCTATATTTGCAACTTTATAAATTTATTCTATTCGCTCCTCTTCAATAAGAGATTTAATTCAACTTTAATCACTGATGCTCTAAAATATTTATGTTTTAAGATAAAATAAAATTATAATCAATGATTCTTAGGTGTCTTATTAGACATAAAAGCCTATGAGTAAGCTTGATATTGCTTCTTGAATTTTTCGTTAAGGGATTGCGGTATAGTGCCCTAACCACCCCCTGCTGATTAGGGATTCCCATTATTCTACTACTATAGCTACTGCTTTTGCAGCATTTTATACTGCTGTTTTTTCAGTAAGAAATCTTAGTTCTTTTGTAGCTTCATTTAAAGCTTAAAATCAATCATTATCTTCAAATTATCGTCAAGTAATTGCAAAAGATGATCTTCTTGCTGCTTGCACTTTGTGAAATCGTAATCACAACCATAGAATCTCTCGAAAGTCTAATCATTTTCGTATAGAGGAATTGGTAGATTTAATTGCTCGGATTTTATAATCTTACTGCCCTCGATTCTTAACTTCAGACAATGAAAAGCCTTGGAAATTGGTAAAATCATAAGGATACCTTGGAGGGTCTTAATGAGATACTAGGTTTTTCTGTTATGTAAATTTAGAAGTTCTAATCTCAAAACTAAAACAATTGAATTATTAATAAAAAAATGAAAGAGTTACAAGTGAGGGAGGGCTTTTCAATCATTTGTATCAGTTGAGCAAATTAGGTTAAGATTTACTTGTCTATTGAAATGTTGGCAAATCTGAAAATTATATTGTAAGCTAGTTCATAGTTTCTGCTGATTAAACATAGTGTCAAAGTAGCTACTGTGTTATAGCTCCAGGCAATAAATAGTTTCTCAAATATGCATTTTAATAATTAGTGCAAATTCTTTCAAAGTCCCTATTAATAAAATTAAAAAATATGACCTCTTTTGATTAAACAAAATCAGTAGGCTGCTTTCCCTATAATTTAAACCTAAAAGTCTTCAAATACTCCTCGTTTGCTAATGTGAAAGTCAAGTATTCTATTAAAACTTCTACGAAGTCCAAATCTTCATTATAATCCTTGAGTATCTTCGCAAATTCTACGAACACTCTCTCATCACTAATAGACTGGCAGAGCACTAATACAACTTTGCTAATGAATTCTTGGGTTTTATGTTCCATAGAGTAAAACTTTTCAGTGAGCTTTTTTACTGTCTTTCGTAAATATTTCTCGTTTTGCTTTGATAACATGCTCAATAGCTCAAGCACTTTGTCAACGATCTATAAAAATGAAACTTTATATTGTATTTACCAACTAATCAGAAAAGCTGAGACTGTCTACAAGCTCATCAAACACATCATTATAAAACTCTATAATGTCTTCTTCGAACTCCTTGAATAGTTGAATCAGCCAATTAAGTATGATTTCCTTCGATTTGCTCTAAAGTTTAAAATATTAATTCAACAATCTATCGCTTACAGTTTTACTTTCTCTGTATTGCTTCTTAAGTTCATTGAATATGAACTAAAATTCATCTTTATTAGTCATAGTCTGAACAAGTAAAGTCAAAAGCGTTTCATTAATTTTGGCAACGACAGTTTGATAATCATCTTTTATCAGATTTGAGTATTTCACTATGACTCTTATGATTGCTGGGTATTATTTCTCAAAATTGTTCTCAACTATCATTCTGGCATCTATGTATTCTAAATTTATTGGGTTTTATTAATCTTGGTCTTCTGCGTCAAGAGGAGGCATAATCATTACGTCCAAGTCACCATCGTTCAAAGTCAAAAAATGAATTTATGATAAAATCTAAGCATATTACAATCTTGTTGTATGACATAAATTGCTATTTAACTATAATAAGTCTAGTCATTCTACTCAGTATAAGCCATACTTTAAAGTGTAAATAGCCCTTTATGATGTTAAGCTTGTTCAACTTATTATTATTACTATTAATCCATGACCACATTTCCATTATCAGAGTCCACAACATTTAATTATAGCTATGGTGAATTAGAATTTTGATTTTAAGATTGAGTTGCTATAAACGGGCTAACACTTGTACTGGTTCTTGTGGGTGAGTTTATCTATTGCAATTCCTAAGTTTTCTAAACCATTTAATTGAACTTGCTCATGTTCATTTCCTAATACTCATTGACTACTTTTGTGTAGTCTTCCAAGAAATAGACCAAGAAATCTCTCAGCCAAATTAGTGCTTCTATTTTTGAGAGATCTGTTTGTTGCTGAGATAAATCTGGCTGCTTTCTTAGTATAAATAATTGTAATAGTTAAAAAAATTTGAATATTTTTGGATTTAGGATTTAAAGATTATGATTAAAACATAAATTTATTATAAGAACGACAGTAGAGTGTCAATTATGTGATTTTCTAATGTTAATGTCCTGTAATCATTAAACTTAAACTCTCCTAGAAATCTCATTAGTTATTCCTATGACTTCCTACTCACATCTCTCTGCAAATCTAGAAATAATTTCATTAATTCAATGGTATATAATTATTATTGATTTCTTACTGTACTCAACACTCTTAGTGGGCTGATTACTTCTGAAGCTTAAATTTACAAGTAGCCTGGGTAATAATTCTGGTAGAATGTTAAGAATTGGGATATTATTGATATTATGCACTAATTCTATCCATTTAAGCATAGTCATCACAAATTCGTTGTTTTTAGCATTAATTATCTTCTCTGTGATGTGCTCCATAAACATACTCAAGTTGAAGTTCTAGTAACTATAGCATGTAATAGTTGTGAAAACTGTTGTATTTGAAAATTTATAATGAAAATTGATTGATTGATTGATTGTTTGAAGAATTAGCTTACTTTTAGCAGCTGTTATACACGACATCTTAAAGCAGGTAGTTGCATTATTTCGCCCATTCTTTCGATTCACTTAATTAATCTGAAATCCCGTTGCAGACAGCATCAAAGATTGCCTTGAAAATCATATCATCAAATACTATGGCTTCTTTGCAAATCTTGATAAACTCAGTTAAGAAAATAATTTATGAAATTGATTAATATAATCAGAGATTGTTTAAAATATTTATGGGTTTAATATTGTAAAGCAGATCGTATCCAGCTGCCTGCACTTTCTAATCTTTGTCCTTAAATGACTTGAGAATTATAAAATAATTTAAGTTTCATATAAGAAATGAGAAAATCTTCATGATTATTATTTATAAAGAATTGAAGCAAGGATTTTATCAAGAATTTCCATGCTTTTCTATAATTTACATTTACATATTTACTTATTTTTGTTACTCTTTAATATACAGTGACTATAATCACAGATATAGCATAGAGACAAGATTTTCTCTTCGAAGCTATCTCATTCACAAATTTAAAATTAAAAAAATGTTCAAATTACTTATTAAATTTATCTTTTATATATTATATAATTAAAATTCATTGATTATCTGTGAAAATTGCGAGCATCCTAATTTTATTGTTAATCTCATCGTCTTTTCTCTATTGTAGAATATCCTCAATAATTTCTTGTAATTCTCTGGCTGCTACCTTTCTCCTCTCAATATTTCTGAAATATTATGAATTAATTAACTAAATTGATTGTTTACTTATCAGCTAGCTTTGTCAAGATTTTCTCATTGATATCTGTCACTACTTCCATTCTTATTAATTTATTATCTATAATTATTAATTTAATTAAAAATATCAATTATCAATAATATTATCTCATATTTTTTTAATATTAAAAGTATTATTTTTATATAGTTATGTTGAAATACAGCTAATATTTGGCTTAAATATTAGTTATATCTTTAAAAGATTTTATTTCTCATTAATGAAGTATAAGTACTAATTTTATTTATATATTTGAAATATAACTTTAATTTTATTAATAAATTATAATACAATATATTTTAATGCTGCAAAGAAAACAGACAAAGTAAATCATTGACAAAATATGAATAAGTTCTTATAATCTTATATTATTTAGTTACTCTTGATATTTGACTTACCAGGGGTTCTTGGATATGTTAATAAAAATCTCAAAGCAACAGCTGCAAAAGGAAGCAAAATTATAATTAATTAAGAAACTTTTATAATTAAAAAATTTTCATAGAGATAATATATAATTTTAAAAGGGATATACAGTTAGGACAGTGACACGCCAGCAAAGCCAGTTTATAAAGATTCTTATCAGGAAGTGTATGCTAGACCTAAAGTTGAAGAAGTTCAATAAGAAGTACTATTACTTATAAATAAATTATAACTCCAATTAATTCTATTAATTTTAGATGTATGATAATATTGCAATAATAAGGTAGAGAAAAGTGTTTGATGTGGGAATTTGGTCCAGTCTAGGCAGAGAAGACACAGAAATATTCATAAAGCACTTATTCGGTAGATACTATACAAAGTATGTAAAAAAGAACTATTTATAAAATCAATTAATGCTAATCTTATAATTATTTATAGCTTGCTATTCGTATCGTACACAGGTCAAGACGCTACAAATAACTAAAACTTAGAGAACGCCGGTAGATCCAAAAAAATGGGAAGAAACTTATCCAATGTATTTGGCAAGTATCAGCATTTCGATGAGACCAACACTCTCATGATAAGCAACCACTACAACTAAATCGAAGAATTCCAATAAAACGATGTAATTTTACCTGAATATCACCCTATTGTGGGGGAGACAGACTTCCTAGACGATAAGCACATGATATTGTTCAATTAATATCTCAAATACATAAATGCTTTGGAGTTGAAGGTGGCCCATGATGTCAGGAGAAGACTTGAGATGCTGCCATACAATCAGTTCTGCATGAATGCTACTAAAAATTATAGGTATAACTCATATACTTATGGAAAGAATGATGATCCTAATTTTTGACAAGAAACTCTTTTTCAAGGTTAATTAATTAATGTTTCATTCGTTCATTAATATAGAAAAATTGAAGGTAAATTACAACGAATATCGAAATTTATCTAAAATATTATCAAGTTAAATTTTCATTTATACTTTCTTTCTGTATTAATAGTTCTTACGTCAATAGCCTCTCCCAAATTAGTTTCTTTTGTTTTTCTCTATTAATTTACGATCGAATATATTTGTTCTTTGATATCTGGTGAATCACTGCATTTTTCAAATCTTGGACTCCCACTCAAAAATGGTGATTTAAAAGAAATTAACTTAAAATATAACTATAGTTTTAGTGAGTTAACCTATAAAGTATGACTCCTAATTTCTTAATGTGAGACATATATCAATGGCAATTTATGACTAATGGAATAGTATTCAGGGTTATTTCCTTGTAAAATATTGGCTTAATTTCTACTCTAATTATATCTCTGTTTATGTTTTAATGCATTGAGGTTTGTCTGTGAATTTGAAATCTCCTAAAACTGCTATTCATTTTAAGAGTTCTCTTGAGTCTCAAATACTATTGTGCGCTTAGTCATTGAACGGAATGAAGGGGAAGTGAGGTTTGTATCTTTAGGGCTGAAGCTACTGTACTGCAATTGATCCAATTGAACATTTAATAACTCATTAATGATTATAGGATATATTATCATTATTTAACTCAATTTGAAATACTTTGATTGTACGTAGTGGGCATATTAGTTTTAAATCTATCTATTTTAGATTTAAAGCTGACTGATGAAGTTGAGCCCTTCCCTACTTTATTGAGTATTTTTGGATTATATTACCCAGGACCCAAATTATTAACATTTTGAGATTCAATTGAAATGTTTCTTGATTGAGTGGGACTTAATGATTTCATATTGTAAACTTACTTACTATTCTCATTAATGTCTTAAGATGAGTCATTTAGATTTGTTTTGCTATTCAAGAAATTAAAGCTCTCATCCTCGTCTATATACGCTTTATTTTAATTTAATTAAGATAAGTATTAATATCTCAATCAATAAATTTATTCACGATTATATAAAATCGTCTAATTCATCAATTGAATCTTATTCCTATTTACTATTACTATTTTTACTGCTTGCAAATTTAATGATTCTTTTTAACATATTAGAATTCTTAGTAGATCTAGATTGATTCTTTAATTGCTTCTAGTCAAAATAATGAACAGAGGAGGGTGTGTAGAGATTACTCACTGGATGAAAAGGACTGTCAATTGAATAATATAAACCTATAGAAAATGATTAATTAGATCAAAGTAATTACAATTTATCTTATAATTTACTATAAATATACACTATAAATTTATAAATTCAAAGAGTAAAGTATAAAAACAATTGAAAATCATAAATTGTATTTATATTAATTTATCAAACATTCAATACAATAATCAAAGATCTATTTTAATATTTTTAATTCGTTTTTTAATAATTTAAACTTTATCAATAGCGCAAAAGCCAACAAAAATTAAGTTTATTTATATTCTATGAATATATCGCAAAGAAAATAAATCATCAATTTTATTTGCATATGTTTTATGGCTTTAAATGCAATGTGTTATTTTTAGATGTTTATTTATCAAAGTCTCTTACTTTAGATCTATTGCTGTTAATTTAATTTTGTATTTCTTGTTGGTTAATGTTATAGTGACCTGGCCCTGGTATCTCAACTTTCCACTAATCCAACTGCTGCTATTAAGGCTATAGAGACTTGAAGACATATTAATTTTTATTTTCAGAGTTTTTAGCATTTAGACTTTTGTAAATATCTTGGCTTAGAGAAGCGATGCTCCTTTCTTAATTTGGATTATTTTTGCAGATCAAATCTTGCAGAAATGATTTAATTTGTTCTTTCTATTTCTTGTTAATGGGCTAAGTAGACTCATATTTCATTAACTTGTTTTTGCTTATCTATTTTTTAAGCTTATTATCTGAATTAAATTCAATTTCAGGGTAGTGCTTTTTAGTAAGACTATAGGATGGCTCATAGTATCCAGGTCCTCTCACAGTTTTTTCATCTTCAATGTATAGTTTACTTTGCAAATTAGGAATTGAGGTTGCATTTTGGTATCTCATTTGAGATGGCTTAATTTTCCTTCTTACATTTACACCAATTTTAGGACTAATTAGACCCTCTAAATAAGTACTCTATTCAGTTTATATTTGATCTTTAGGTTGTTTTTATTTCAAGATATTTTGGAAATTATCCAGATTTTTGAAGTCGGAGATCTGTTTGGGTGAAAATAGCTAGAATTATGCAAATTTTTGCATCTCTTTTTTCTTCTGAAATTATTCATCATTATAGTATCTTGTTACACAATCCAAAGTTTGTTTCCATTTAATATCTGAACTCGATTTCTACTATGGATTTATATTTTCTTGCTGCAAATTCTTAGATGACTATAAACCATATTATTCAATTTAGTGCTAATTCTAGCTATTTGTATTGATCTCTAAATTCTTCTTCAAGTTCATATTTGATTACTTATGATCTCTTATTTTCTTAGGGATCTTGGAATAATTATGTTCAGAGGACTTCCATATATTTTACTGGATTTCTCTAGATTTTTGATTCTGTAGCTATGGTAGCTTAATATCTGAATTTTATGGAATACTCGCGATATCTTAAATGATGTTCTCAGATATTTTGGATTATTAAGCTTTCATGATTTTATGTTATAATAATTAATAGAAAATATTTTTAATGTGATATCTTTTACAATTTAACAAATTGCATTTTAGGATTAATCTGAGTATATTAATAGAGTTAATAGTAAAATAAAGAGAAAATAAAAATTCTATTAATTATCATTATTTGTTAATCTTGATGGAGTTGAGGTTCTGATTTACTAATTAAGCGGTTCTTATCTATCTGTAAATACTATCAATATTTTACCCTAATTTTTTCATATCTTAGGTTTAACGCTATTCATCTTATATTGTGAATTTCAAATCTTTGCATTGGTTTATGATGTCTAAATTTTTTAAATTATTTAATCTTCAAAGTATAAGCATTTTTATAGTTAAAAAAGAAAATTATTCTTTTATACATTGAACTAAATTTAAGTGCTTATTTATTTTTATATGATTTCATTAATTTAATCAATATTCTATTCTTAATCATGTTAGTGTCTGCTACTACTCCCTGTAAATTAGGATGACAGTCTAGCTGTATTTCTGAAAGTTTAAATACTTTTTTAGCTATATTTTCTTGAAAGAGTATTATATTACTCTTCCTCCTCATTTTGCACATAAATTTTGTCATGGTTTTTACTGAAATAATCTTAAAATTACGATGGCTTATTGATGAAGAATTTTTATGAGGATTTTGAAAAATTTTACTAGTTTCCTTAATTATTAATTAACAGATTTTAGTTGTTTTAATTTGAAAGTGGGAAATTATGCGATTTGGTATTTTAATGTCTCATTAAAGGGGTTTTAGACTCGACTTATCGTTTCGAAGTTAATCCAAAGTCACTTTAAATGGAAATTTAAGGAAGTAATTTATATTAATAATTTTGGTTTTTTTATAATATATTGGATGAAGCACGACCAGTTAAAGGTGTGACTATTGAAAATTAATCTGAACTCTCTGTTTACAAAGTTGGGCATATTTATTTATGGTTTTTATTTCTATGAGATTGATATTACTTGTGTAAAGAATCATTTGCCTCATTTAATTACAGAGGATTCAGGTGAAGATTAAATTTAGGGTTTTATTGAGTCTTATTCTCTTAATCAGGTTTCTTTATTAATTAACCCCCTGAATAAGTATTATCTATATCCTCTTCGATTGATTGATTTTCACCATCTGAAATTATAATCAAATCTTCTTATTTTTAACTTTCAATATTATGCCTATCACTTTTCTTCATCATATCAAATATTTCTTTGGTCATTTTATCACGCTTCTTATTGAGAGTTACCCTCATAGAAGTGAATTTCTAATTGAAATAATTAATTGCATATTTATTCGTAACTGCTCTTTTATCACTGTCATTGAAATTTACGTTTTAATTGAATTGATATTGCTTACTATTTAAGCTCTTCTCTAAATCTATATCTCCAAATCTCTTGATTTTACGAATTCGAGGGTTTTTTATATCATTATTTAAAAAATGTTAGTTTTCTTGATTATCTTGAGTGTTCATTAAATTTGAGTAAGTATGAGATGCCTATGTATTTTATATAAGTATTGTTTATTAATAATTTGATGCGTTTTAATTATTAATTGGGTTAAGAAAACCACTCTATGTATTTCTTAGTAAGTTACTGTTGTTAGTTTTTATTAATGCGTTATTTGATGTTGAATTGAAAAGCATAGGGGCTTTAGGACTTGAGGGTTAAGTCCAGCTGCTTCTGGGATCCATAATTTAAGAATTAACCAGTGACATCATTTAAGTAAGAAGTTCAGAATCTGCTATTTAATCTTTGTTGATGTTCTAGTCATTCATAAAATTAAAATGACTCCATTAAATAAATTAAAATTTTTCAAAGATAATTTTGACAAATTTCATCCGATTTAAAACACACAAAAATAATTATACCATTTTTAAATGATTGTAATCCAATTACTTGTTGGTCATTCTCAATTTATTTTTTTATCCAATCAACTTCTATAAAATTGAATTGTTAATTTAACAATTATAAATTTTTAGGACTATATGATAAATTTAACCATACTCTATATTTTAGCATTCTCTTATGAATAGCTTCAGATCTTAATTTCGCTGAATCTTCTGGTACAAGTATTTTATTGAATTTCTTACTATCATCTCCATCCTTCAAATTTAATGGGATATAATATAACGTAAAATTGACAAATCTTATATACTTATTAGTTCTTACCCTAAAATTTAAGTCTTACTTTTAACTCATTTTTAAAATTATATTTTTACTATATATCGCATAATTTTAATCAGGAAATCAAAAGAAGCTATTTCATGAAATAAATAAGAGTTATGTAATTGAAATATCCTTAATTATTCTATAATTTAATATTATAATGAGTGTTTCTTATCAACAGCACTAAAATTAAGAAGAAGAATAGCTGTCAACCAGAAGACACTTTTTAATAGCTGGCAGGAAATAAAGTCCATCCTTCAATATTTATTTGATAATAAATTTAATATTTTTCTTAAGATTTTAAACATCTTTGTTTTCAACAAACTAAAGTATTTCAATACAAAAATGTCAATTACAAATCAAAAAGTATTCAGAGAGGACGAAGGCAACTCCAAATCTAAAGTTAAAAACAGGATAGTCTAAAACCAAAAAAAGAACACAAATTTAAACGTTGTAGAAGCTTAGCAAAAAATGCTGATATCCTCTATGTAGCAGCCTCCACGATCTAAGATAAGTTTTGGTGGGACTTAGCTATCATCCTATCCACTGAATTTAGCAATGAAGGACAGCACAAGCATGCACAGCTTTCAAAGAGGCATGAGTTAGGATTAATCAAAGCAGGGCACAGGGAGAATTGTATATAACACTGGACATCATAATGAGGATATGATGTCACTTTCAGGGGGAGGGGGTAACAAGCAGCAAGCTCTCTCTTAGAAAAAGTAGGACACATAAATCGACTTTGAATAATTATCAAAGTAATATTTGCAAGAGCAAAGAGGGGTTAACTCAAGCGTGTTGAGGCCTAGTTCAAGATAAAATTCGGTAAATTAAAGGAAATCTTTGCTCGAAAACATTCAAATACAAAGTAAGATTTTTATGAAATTCAATATTAATAGATGAACTTGCAGTTGTAAAGCCAAGGAGAGTTGACAGTGATATGCAATATCAATAAAATTATTAAGAAAGCCATCCTAAAGTAGTAGATAAGACTCTCAATCTTAACATTCCATCAAGACTATCCATAAGATCACCGTAAAACACTATTTACAATCAGAATCAATATTCAATAAGTAATTCGCCTAACAATAGGAGAAAAAGTCTATTTTGCCACCCAAATAACAATCAGACTCCTAGTTTAGGTTAAGTTAACAGTGGGTAAGGAGAATCAAATCAGCCCTAGATTTCTCAGTCCTCTTCAAAATCCAATCAACTTGTCTCATAAAACTCTAAAAAATTTTCTACAGGTTTGCCAAGCGTTAAAAAGGTATGTTTTGTGTAAACTATAAAGAAAAGGCTTGTGTAGATGACTAGTTCTACACCATATCTTCTTGTTAATATTATTGCAACGGGGCTTGCAACTTTATTAGATTTGATAAGAGTGGCATTTTTCGATAGTAAATCTGATCTTGGATTTTTTATATTCATGATGCTGCTATAAATTATCATAGTATTCCAGATAATTGGAAAGATAGTATAACAGAGAAGGCAATACTTCCTCAATGTCATATCTTTCGTAGAAATGGCTTTTGTAGTGCTTAACTTTCTCTCGACTTATCTTGTGCAATCATATAGCGTTTATTTGGCGGTCAACTATCTTAAAATCATCAATGTGATAAGAATTTCCAATATTTTCATGTTTATTAAGAAGAGATAGAAACAGTTGCTTATTGAAAGGTTCCAAAAAGAAAGAGAGAGAATCAAGAAAAAGCAAGAAAACTAGTTGATGTTAATTTATTTAGAATATTCATTTACTATTCATTAATAAATACTAAATTAACCATAAATTTGAGTCATGATTGATTTATCATATTGAACTTTTTTGTAATATATGATAGGTCAATAATTAAGATAATAAATGTTGAAAAATTTCTCATTTCCATATCTATATCTTTTTCGTAATAAAGATTTTTGTAAACTACGAGTCTCCTATGGCGAACACTATCTCAGAGGATTTCTGAATAAAAAATATTTAATAAATTTATATTATAAATGCTAATGAGAATATAGTATACAAGTTTTCTCTGTTGCAGTTTAATTACCCTAGGTTGTGATGGAGTTTGGAGGTATTATATCATAGTTGCTTTCTTCTGTTCTCATTTATAATTATTTGCTGAGCACAATTTCTTACATTCTATATCCTATTGCCTAGAGGTCAATGAGAAAATTCCCGCCATATTTAAGGAGAAAAGCTTTATGGAAATTCCATATAGGATTCATCATCTCAGATAATATTAACTTTTCTTTATTTAATAAAAATCTAGAAAACTAAGTGATGCGTTTCAATAAAAGTGACAAATTAAACAAATAATAGACAGTTGCAAGGCAATCTTCTCCCTCTAAGTTTAATGAAAGTCTTAGAGGAAAACTTTCTTAAGGCCCAGATCAATTGAATCTATCTATTAATTAACAATCACAGCAAAGGATTTCGTTATAGAATCAAAGAAACAGTGAGTAAAGTAAAATTTCCAATGAACAACATCACTCTCGTATTATTTTGCAAGGGAGATTTAAAGATCAGATTTTTGGAGCTGATCAATCGAGCTCCTTAGATTAAATGTAAAAGTCTAACTTCAAACTATAAAGGAATATCTAAATTAAATTTAATAATTATTTAGTTATAGAGAATACATACACTGATCTAATTCTTAAAAGAACTATGACAATTTTCTTTCTCTGTGCAATTACAGCTCCTTTCTTTATGAATACTTTCTATAATCCAGCTCATGAAACGATTGATAAACTTTTTGAATTTTTATTTTTTTAAATTCTTTTTACAAATATTTTTAATTTTAACTTCTTTGATACATTTAGAAGAATAACGGAGGGACCAAGGTTCCTGGAAATGCCTCCAGAAAACTTTAATGTATTATTTTTAACATTACTGCATAACTGTACAAACTTGTAAATATTGGTGCTAACTTCGAAGAAACACCTATTATTGACTTCCAAAGTAATTACTACAACTTTTCTAAGCTTGACTCTCTGAATTTAAGGACTAACGAAGTCTACGTGTTTGAAACTCCAATGAATTAAACCATTGGTATTTATATGAAAATGACAGTCAGTCGTAGAGACTATAATCAGCTTTAGTCCCTACTTGGAATGTGCGCTTATGTTTGGTACTTCATATTGATTTTATTTATGATTACAATTATTACCAGAGACATTGAAAAACAAGTCATTCACCCTTTTAATGCATTATTTGAGAAGATTTGGTCGTTAATTATTGACCCTATGCTTGTGGTAAATAATTAATTTTAGCAATTTGCAGGCATGTATTCTATGCTTTAAAATAAACAGAAGAGAAGCAGAGTTAATGAGATGGCCAATGATTAGTAAGATTAAAGCAGTCTCGATTAGAGCTAGATCTAAAGCCAAATTAAAAAATATTTTGCTTTTTTAAATTATCAAATTGCTAGAAAAAGTCATATCAAGGGATTCAGAAGGAAGAAGGTAAAGAACTCAAATCAAATTGAAGATAACATCAATAATGAAATTCAATTGATTGATGAAAGTTTGTTCAAGATCTCAAAATTACTCATGCTTTACTATGGAGAAGCTGGAGCTTAACTAGTTTCTAAAATGATAAGAAGTGAGTCTTCTCTCCTTGATTTCTCAGAAGAGCTTGGAACTAAAACTTTAGCAATTTTTGGATTTTGTGATATAAGGAATTTCACAGACGCAACTGAAATTTTGCAAGAAGGAGTTGTAAGCTTAGTGAATAAAGTTGCATACATTGTTCATTCTAACACTATAAGATATGGTGGCTAGCCAAATAAAAATATTGGTGATGCTTTTCTCCTTGTATGGAAACTCAGTTCAGACAAAGAAACTTATGAAGTGGTTAAGCCTTTAGGAAAATTGAATAGTAAGAGAGGTGTCCATCCATCAATTAGGAAGGAAGCATCAATTATAGCTGATGTTGCTGTACTCTCAGTATTGAAAACTATCTCATAAATTAATACAGCTAAAGAGCTCAATATTTACAACGATAATATCGAAATGCACAAAAGGATACCAGGGTTCAGAATAAAAATGGGTTTTGGATTACATCTAGGATGGGCAATCGAAGGAATGATTGGCTCAAACTTCAAAATAGATGCTTCTTATTTATCACCAAATGTTAATATTGCTTCAAGACTAGAAGCTGCTACAAAGCAGTATGGAGTTTAATTCTTGTTCTCATAGGGTATATATAATTTGCTTTCACCAGCATATTAAGATTTGTGCCGTATCGTTGATAAAGCTGTATTGAAAGGGTGTCTTACTTCATAGGATCTTTTTACTGTTGATATGGATCTTAACCAAAGTTCAGGTGCTTAGCTTTCAAATAAATTATCAAAGAAAATTTATTGACTATAATGCTTTTGCCTAAAACATGAGAGCTTAACAATAAAAGTGTTTATATGATTCTTAAGACTTAGCATTTTATTGATTAATATATATTTAAGCTTAACGTAGCAGGTTTAGGAATAGGTATGAGTTAAGGGGTAAGCTCAACCTAATTAATGAATGGCTTAAATTTGGACAGTTTGTAAACTGTACCCAGCGCAAGATAGTACAAATAAGTTGCCTAGGATGTCATCAGAAATGAGCAGAGATGCATATTTGAAAGTTTATACAGAGGAGAAATCTCAACTGAACTAATGCTAATTAAGTGTGCTGATGCTCAGGAAATACTGATAAAGAGTCCGTATTTCAAAATATTTAAGCTTCAATATAATAAAATATTAAGATATAATGGGATGCTTTTTCGAAATTTAGTTGTAAAAAATTAATGTTTTATATAGAATTATTTAATGTATATTTTATATTATATATTGAAAATATATAATTTGTTATCATTTATTTTGCCAATCTTTTAAAATTATAATTTTTTAATTTATCTATATTTTTTAGGATTTTTATATTTCATCAAAGTATGCACATTATTTAATAAAATTGAATCTAAACTTTTAAAAGCAGTTTCATATTTTATTTGTGCTTATTATTTAATAAAGAGAGGAAGTTCTAAATTTTCAAATAATTATGGAAAAGGACTCTCAGCCTATGATAAGAAATTTTAATGAAGTATAAAGCATAAATATTTCTATTAACACCCTCCAATATTTAAAAAAAAATTCAATATATAATAAATTATACTATCAGGCATTTAGATTGTATATTGATGGCTTTTGGGTTGAAGCAAAAGCTGAATTTGAAAAATGTTTAAGAATATTCCCAGATGATGGCCCTAGTCAAGTCCTTCTTGAATATATTGAATCTTAAAATTTAGATTCTAAGCTAGCAAAATGGAAAGGTTTTAGAGCACTAGAAGATAAATGATTACATTAATTTTAATAATTTCTCTTTATAACTGTGAAAATAAGTCTCACAGGCTCAGTTATTCATAGATGATTTAAAATTTGAATAATTATTTTTTGCAATATATACTTTTTACCGAGTTTAAGCATTCGTTAAATTTACAAATAAAGAAACATTTCTAATATTTATTCATCATTTTTGAGACAAATATGGATCCGAACGCAGCTTCAAATTTACCTTCTATTATTGAAGAAAAAGTAACTAAATCTAACGGCGATGTCATCACTCGCACATACTTAAAAGGCAAGTTCCTTGGCAAGGGAGGCTTCGCTAGATGCTATGAATTCACTAACCAGGAAACAAATGTTCTCTGCGCTGCCAAAGTTGTTGTGAAGGCTTCCCTAACAAATAATCATAAAAATGATATGCTATAATTTAATTCAAATTAATTAATTTAAGTTTGATAAACAAAGAGTCGTGCAAAGCAAAAGTTAATGAGCGAAATTAAAATTCATAGATCCATTCGCCATTAATATGTAGTCTAATTTCAGCATTTCTTTGAAGATTCTGAAAATGTCTATATTTTGCTAGAACTCTGTTCTAATTAGAGTTTGAATGAATTATTATGAAGTATATAGGAATTTATATATACAACGCTGATTATCATTAAATTAATAAATGAATTATTGCGTAGAAGAAAGAGATTACACGAGCTTGAGGTGCTATGTTACTCCGCACAGATTATTAACGCTTTAAAGTATTTACACGCACATCGCATTATTCATAGAGACTTGAAATTAGGGAATTTATTCGTTAATGAAAAAATGGAAGTAAAACTTGGAGATTTCGGTCTTGCTTCAAAACTTGATTTCGATGGAGAGAAGAAGAGAACTAAAGTTATTTTATATTAAAGGTACTAACATTTTTAATAAAGAACGATATGTGGAACTCCCAACTATATAGCTCCTGAAGTTCTAGAGGGCAAAAGTGGTCATTCTTATGAAGTAGATATTTGGTCATTGGGAGTTATAATGTATACCTTGATCATTGGAAAACCACCCTTTGAGACATCTGATGTTAAGACTACCTATAAAAGAATCAGAATGAATGCTTATAGTTTTCCTGATCATGTCCCCATTTCTGAACCTGCCAAGGATTTAATTTCTAAAATTTTGCAAGGGGATCCAAGCTAGAGACCTACTCTTGATGAGATATTAAATCATGATTTCTTCAGATGTGCAAATATCCCTAAAACCTTACCACCATCATTTCATAAAATAAAAATAAATAGCAAATAGTTATACTTATTAAAACAAGTAAGTTTCTATTATATTTTCAGATTCTTAGCTTGCCCTCCTTCAAGTCAATATTTAAGGCAATATATGCCATAAGACGGCACAAATCATTACTAATCTACTTAAAATTAAGTGGTATAAAGATTAGAGAGCACAGCCCCTGCTACTATCTAAAATTAAAATAATATTGCAAGTGGTTTCTAAACAGGAGGAACTTAAAGAGCTACTTTATAAAGTCAAAATATCGTTAATCCTTCATAATAACAAACAGATAGAGGTGGAGTTTACAGAAGACCTGCTACTAATGGAATTATTGACAAGTAATCTCAGCCTATTTCATAAAGTAGACCATAAACCACTACAAATGAAAGCAAGTAATAACCCTAGTTCTACCCACCAAATTTGAATTCAGTTTAGTCTAACAGATAGAATGCTTAAGGTACTCAGGCAAAGCCCTAGGTTGAAGTTAAGCACCCAAACGTTTGGGTGAAAAAATGGGTCGATTATTCAAGCAAGTACGGTCTTGGATACTTACTGTGCAATAACTCAACTGGAGTCTTCTTCAATGACTCGACTAAGATTCTTATGAACTCAGATGGCAAGAACTTCCACTATTTCGAGAGAAAAGCTATAAACTCTGCTGAAAAGTAGGATGTTATGACCACTCATTTACTTGCTGAATACCCTAAGGAACTGCAAAAGAAAGTAACTTTACTCCAACATTTCAGGTCTTACCTTGAAAATTCAACACAACCTGCGGATGCTAAAGTTCAATCGTCTGCAGCTCTAGATGTTGATATGCAAGACGAGTCTGCAAAACTTGGTTCTAGCTCTTCGGGTACTGGTGGTCACGTTTATGTGAAGAAATGGATGAGAACTAAGCATGCAATAATGTTTAGACTATCAAACAAAATAGTTTAAGTAAATTTCCAAGATCACACTGAGATATTCACATAAAAAAATGGGAAATTATTTAATTTTTAGAGTTAATTAAAGTCAAAGGATTATAATTAATACATCTTAGAAAAATAAAAAGACACAATCTTGTAAATTTTTAATATTAGGAAAATTTATGCATGAATAATTGATTTTTGTCCTACATTAAATTTGCTTAGTATAATTAAAAATATTTTATTAAACTACTTACAATTATTCTATACATAGTTTAGATTATTTTTTCTTAATTACTAAACTCTGAAAGTAGACTGGTGACTTATGTCAATAAAAAAGGTGAGAGGTCAACTTTACCCTTGAACACTGCTCTTGAGAGCAACAATGCAGAAATGACTAAGAGGCTAAAATATACCAAGGACATTCTCACTCATATGCTCACAAGTAACAACACAAACACCTATAATTCTTGAATGATTTAATGTTGTTTTTTATTTTGAAATGCTTTATAAGGGTTGACTGGGGGAACCTAAAGTATAAACTTAAAGGGGGTGACTTCAGCTCAGCCTCTGAACAGTGCTCATACTAAGAGAAGCGGCATAGACCTCCCTTCTGATATGCGTGGAGCATCTGCCACTAGCACTGTTCAATCAGCTTCGACTATAGATATATTAAAATTATTTTTTAAACTAATCGAAGACCTTTCAATGTACTAAATTGAATTAAATTAAATTATGAGACAGTTAGAAATCAGTGAATATAAATAGACCGATCTAATTAATCTATTGCTTTTCGTAAAATTATCTAATTTACAAATTTCCATATTTTCGTTTTCACTGCAATTCCTATGCATATACCAACATTTTAAATTTAATGGGAATTATTGAAATTATTCGCGTTTTTTCGAAAATTTTGCTTAAAATATTTATATTTAAATTGCTATTATTATAATTAATTTACTTTGAAATAACAATGAGATTGATTTACACAGAAAAAGGGAATCAAGTTTTACGAGATCTCCAAAAAGATTAATAAACTCAGAAATAATAAAAGAAAGAAAAAAAATATTAAAAATAAAACTCATATAGCTCTCAAACATTGATAGTACATGAGACGGATAGCAATTATGAAGAGTAAAGCCACTATAGATCAAGTTCAATCGATAATTAGACATAAAATTAAAATTTAATAAAATTATTGATATAAAATTTTTGATATAAAATTTCAAATCAAATTTTTATGCTTAAATTATTTTCATATTTATTAGTTAAATTAAAGCAAGGAGAGTAGATAGAGATATAAGGGTCCTGGGGCATTAAACACAATATTCGAGTAATCCTTTGAACAATCAATGATGTCCCAATCAAGAACAGGTTTCGGCAGCTTGGCTCTCCAATCTCGATTCAATGCAACTAATTTAATACCAAATAGCAAATCACAGTTGCAACTTCACTCAACAAATAATATAAATTATTAAGAATTTCAGCAGAGTATAGTGGATTAATCACCAGATATACTGCAAATACCTAATCATTTGAAATAGTAATAGTAAAATACATATAATTCAGTTAATAATAGTAATAGCAATAGTTTGCTACCAAATATAGTCAATTCTGAGACACAGAGAGCGATTTAATATTATATTTCAATAAATATATCATAAATAACAAGAATAAAAATTTTAGGATTTTAACCATGATTAAAGTATCCATTCATTATATAGAAAAATTTTTGTTTTTTGTAAAGTAATAGTGTGATTTCCTTTTTTAGATCGAAGTTAAAAAACCAAAAATAAAGATATCACACAAATTCAAATAAGTGTTATATAATTACTTATTTTATTGCTATTTAAATAGCCAAATATTATTTTTAATATTCATTAATATAAATAAGTATACGAGAAGCTGTAAAACAATTAAATTAAGATTTAAAATAAGCAATCTCTCCAGAATAATGCCTGGTTAAGATTCGGAAATGCACCTATGAATCAAGCTAATTTTTAGACTACAGATGTCACACACAAATCCTCAGCACTCCAATTTATATATTTTATAAAATAATAAGTGACTTTTATTAAATTATCTTGTAAATATAATTAAAACTCCAAAACTATATCAATCATGGCTAGGAAAATCCTCAATCTCAACATACAATTAAAACCATTATGAAAAATTATAATTCTTTAAAATATTATATAATATTCCATTTTTTTTTTACCATTAATAATATACTATATTTTATTTTAAATTATGAACAGGAATGGATTATCCAGATCTCAAGATCACCATAACAAAGATTAAAATATAGTAGGTAGTTTAAGAATAGAAATGAATAATTAGGATGAAGAATTCATAAATTAAAAATAATAATCCAATCTTAAAATACTTAATTACCCATCAGTTACTAAAGATATAAAAATATGAAATATACATATTCATGTTTTAATGTATTTATATATAAATTTAATTAATATATTGAAGATATTCTATCACAAAGAATACTGCCAGAGAGAATGTCCTCATTGCCAGATTTACTCAATAAAAATATGCTAAATATCAAGAAACTTAATCATAAATCTTCAACTAAAAAATTAACACCACTTTCACATAATCCCTCAATGAGCAAACTAGAAATTTTTAATTCACGCTCTAAAAAAGACTAACCATTATTTTATAAAGTATTAATTCAAATTAGAACTAAGTAATTTTCATATTTTATAATATAAAATAATACACACAAATATAATAAAAACATTAAGATTATAACCCTTGATTCAGGATTAAAAGCATTTAGAAATTTGGGATGAAATTTAGTAAAATAAATTGGGGAAGTCTCTCGTGCGATAATCTGAGAAAGAGAAAACTCGCTTAACTCTCGTAAAGAAAATTGTTGATTAATCAGAGAGACATAGAAAGCATATACCTCATTTGTTATGTTAATTTTATATATAATAATACTCTCGTAGTAATATTGATTTCATTTCATAAATATATACCTCAAATTCAACCTGTAATAGATCTAAAATCTGAAGAGAAAACCGAGATAGAAAGAGGAATAGATTCGAGAGAGCGTTAGAGATATCTAAAGCGAATTAGCAAGCAAAAAGATTAAAAATATGGGAAAGTTTGGCCCAAGCACTACACAGGTTAACAATAGTAATAGTAGCAACTTTTTATAGTAAATAGAGGACATAAATCGGTGTTAAAATAGTAGAGCAGTGATAATAGCTTTCTCAATCAAACCAGAATCACATTAAATGATTTTTAAAAATTATAAATCAAAATTTAATTTGAGCATTTAAGTCTATTTTTACAGTTAATTAATGATAGTACGAATGGAAGTTACTAAGAATTTCTATCGCCTATTGATAGAAGTAAAATAAGAGAAAGTAGACTTAATTTTTGAATATTCATTCCATTTCATTTTATTCATAAATCCATCCTTTGTTTTATAATATTTTTAATCAGTAAATTATTCTTTAATGTTCAACTTATAACTCTATTATTTAGAAATATCACTTACATTTGGTCTTAGAGTTTTGTCCAGGAGGTGAACTATTCTATCATCTATAATTACGAGGCAGATTTTCTGAAGCACAAACTAGGTTTATATCTGCACAAATTATATGTGCTCTAGAATATCTACACTCAAATGAAATACTCTACAGAGATTTGAAGGTATGTGTAAATTTATAACAATCAGAATTTTTTAATAAGAATAACTTAATTTAGAAGTGTGCTAGTATTTAACTTATGATTGTTTATAGCCAGAAAATGTGTTGGTAGACATAGAGGGTCATATCAAAATTTCTGATTTTGGGCTGTCAAGAGAAAATTTCAAGTTTAGCAATATATCTGATTCGTTTTGTGGATCACCAGAATATATCTCTCCAGAAATGCTCCTTAGAGGTATCCACACCAGGATGATAGATTATTTCAATTTAGCATTTTTATTTTATCGTAAAATTATTATAAAAGCATAAAAGTCATTATTTTTTTTAAAATCAATAATATATAGATTTCTACTAACTTGGAGCACTTTTATATGAAATGTTAACTGGTCTACCCCCAAATTACAGCGAAAATAAGGAGTTAATGTATCAGTAAATTATGAAAGAAAGCCCTGAAATGCCAGAATATTTATCTCCTCATGCTATAAGTTTGCTCTCGGGTTTATTGTAAAAGTAGCCTGAAAAAAGAATAGGATTTCAACATTAATTTGAAGAACTCAAATCTCATGATTTAATTTATTAGTTTCTCTAAAAATTTAACATATCTTTCAATTATTTGTAGTATATTTTTAAGCAATTAGATTTTTATCGCAGTGTAAATTGGCCAAAGATAATGCGCAAAGATTTCGAAAGCCAATACCCAGCTACTCAGATCAGATAAGTCCTTAGACCAGTTTTAGGAAGAAGCTATTTCGATACCACTTACATTGAGTAATTAAGTGAAGATTTAATTAAACAGCTCTATGAAGAGAAGGAAGTCAATAACAGTCCAATTAAGAGAGTCTCAAACAATGATTTGGTACATCAAAGAAATTAGGTTGGTCATAACCTGGCATTTAGAGGGAATGAGGAAGAAAAAGTTTAATAGGAGAGCGATTTAATGCCAACTAATAGAGTCAGCAAAGTTAACTAGTTTAATTAGGAGAAGATGCGTAATGATGAGCTCAAGGCTTTCGAAAATTTCATATTAAAATAATTTGTGATTTAAATTACTTAGCTAAATATGAATTGCACAGTTTAATGTATGTTAAATTCTACATCACCGAGAATGCTAAAAGATCAGCTACTATAAAATGAAACAATAGGAGCTATGAATAATGTCACTGGGTCTGGTAATTTGATATTTGGTAAATCAATTGATAATACTCCTAGCCAAGAAATCAAAATTATAAATTCTAAAATAAAATATTCTTCACCTCCTATCAAGAAAAAGAAGGGTGATAATGATAGGGAATTTTGTAGCAACTAAACCTCTATAATGCTAATTAGAAAATAAGAAAAACAACAAATTCAAATAAGTTTTAATAAAATACTAGGTTTTTATATTTTAAAAGAATTATTCTCTGTCTAAAAAACAAAAAACCATTAAGATAAATAAATTTTTAGTATAGTAAAAATGAATAATCTACTATATTAATCTTAACTTACATTTTATGTGTGATTTGACAAAATTAGGTTTACAATAGTAGTTAGAGCAAGAAATAGTTGCCAATAATGTAAAATATAAAATCATCCCAGACAAGTGGCTACAACTTCTCAAATCCTTAAAGTCCCGATCTAATTGCCTAAAAACACCCCTAAACCCTTCACTATTAATACTCCTAAGAAAATTTACACTTTCACAACAACAACGTAGACTCTAGTGGAGGGACAAGGAAACTCTCTTCATTCCTTGGAAGTGTAAATATCGATTACATTAATCCATCTAACCTGAATATTCAATAATTATCCTAAAATACACTGCCAATTGGTTCAGGTTAGATTCCCTATCTTGGGGAGAAAATGATGTATGGGGATGACAGTCCAAGTTTTGAGTCGGAGGAGGATCGAAATTCAGTATCACCTGACTATACACCTATACATAAAATCGAGGATGATGTTGAGAGAGTTAGCGATCTCTTGTTTGAGAAACAGTATGGATATCAGAAGAAAAATATAAAGTTAAATTTTATAAAATAAGAGTATTAATAAAATAAAAAAATATATAGTATTTCAATTGAATAAGAGAAAAAATCTAAGGCTAATTGGGAAATTAACTCAAAATATGATCATCAATTGAGAATTAACATAGAATAATCGGAAAATTAATGAATTTAAACTTTACAAGATAAAATATTCGAAATCAAACACGATAATAAAAATAAATTCGTAATAAAACTTCAAAACGATGAACCCTTCTTGTACTAAGACTTCGCCTATCAACTTGATAGAGAAGTTGATAATCAATAAAATAAAAATAGTGAAGACAATATTGTTGTTTATACAATTTATAAAGATACTATTAAAAAGAATAATTTGTTTTTCTTTCTTTAATTAATATTTATGCTCATCAAGATATTGAAATTACTGAGCAGAGGTGCAAAAGTTTGACCCCAAAATTGAATCAACACTTAACAGAAAACAATACAGGCAGCAATATATACTTCGATCACTTTAATTTCAACAAAGACATTGAATTGCAATAATAAAATTAACTCTTAGACTATAAATTAGAGGCATTAAATTAGAACATTTCTTAAACTCCAAATCAGGGGACTTTCAAGCAAGGTCGAGAAATTAATGGGAATAAAAATATCTCATAGAGAACTATGAGGAAATAAAGTTAAGCAGATATTGTAATCACAAACGGGTATTTAAATCTAAAAGAATTGACCTAGCATGCAAGTACAAATAAGAATTAGAATAGTAAACCCAGATAGCATTTTGGATAATAAACTTCATCAAATGCTGCGGGAAGTTACAAATCTAGAGAAATAAACGAAAAATACACATTAAATTTGATAAGATTCAATGAGAAATTGAATAATATAGTGAGCGAGAGAAAGCGAAATCCCATCAAAAAAGTTACTAATTAAAATCAGAGAAGTTAAAGTAGAAATTCTTAGAATCCCATATTAAAAAACAATGCAACCACAGCTGTTAGAAATACTCAGTAGTAAAGTTAAATTAAGTCAAGAAATTAAAGCAACAATAGAACTCCCTTAGCTAAAAGTATGAATTAGACACGTAATCACAGCATATCAGAAGTGTAGAGTACTCAAAATCTATATAGAAACTAGGATTAAACTAAGACTAACAGCGTTAATTTATAGCAGCTAAAACAATAGGAGAGGATGAAATATATCAATAGTCAGGCCAAATTTTAGGACATGATTAAAACTATCAAAGTTCAAGAGAATAAGATTGATCTTTACACTAACAATCAGTCTTCAAAGTATAATTATAAAAACAACTCAATTTCTTAATATAAGTAGAATAATGAGTAAGTTTAAACTAAAAAGGTCTAGCTGTAAAGCAAATCTCCTCTCCGTAGAAAATAGTCATCACTTGTTTAATCAGTAAACCAATCATAACCTAAACTAAAGTTGTAACATTAAAACTCAGATGAAATTCAATTATAAGACCCTAAACACTTAATAACTCCCCTTGAAAGTAGCTAATCCGAAAAAAATCTATCACCTTTGAGGTAAATCTTTAATTAAAAAATGGACTAAATCAGGAATAACTTCGTAAAGAGCCAAATAAACTATCATGCCGATTTTGTAAAGCAAAGACAGTCATAAGCCAAATCTTTTCATGCCCTAATAGAATAGAAAAGCTGTAAACCTAGTGGTTAAATTCAATCCAATCATAAGAGTAGCTAAAGCCAAAGTAAAGTGAATTTTTTAGGGTAGTTATAGCCAAAAAATGAAATCCTGAATATTGATAATTAGAGAACTATTCAGCACAAACATTAAAGTGAAGAATTTTCTAACACGCCAATAGTCTATGATTACAATAATTTCATAGATTAAAGTGTAAAAAATTAGCAATCTATTAATCAAATTTCAAGTCCAAAAGATAGTAGTCAAGTTATTAATAAATCAGCAAGCAGACATTAATCTATACATCAATCTGCAAACAGCTATTCAAAGTATATAATAGCTGATAACAGCAAAAGTGTGGGGTATTCTTATAAAAATAGCAATCGATAAAGTTAAAGCAATATTAATTATGGAATATAGATTAATAGTTAACAATAAAATATAGTTTCACCTAAATCTATAATAAATAACAGTAATAAACCTCAGTAGCAAGTTTTTCCATATTAACAATAAAAGCAACAGAAAAATCAGTGATAAGTGAATGTATTTATCTATTTAAAGAATATAAGGTAACTAGCTGACAAAATAATTTAACTATAATATTTTTATGAAATAAATATTGTCTATTAATCACAATCACACTATGCTTATCTATATGTCTTATCAATAATTGTTGTATGGATTTTTCCAAGATAATTTTGCCCCTTTACCCTCTAAATAATCATATATGCCCTCTAGTTTAGTGTTAGTCATATCATTTTACAATCTTTCCTTCACTATCTTCAATGGCATTTTATCATCAGTATTTACTGCATTAACATCCGCTCCTCCTTCAACGAGTATATTAATCAATATATAAGAGTTTTACTTAAAAACTTCAACAGTTTATATCTTTAGCAAAATACATAAAAATTTTAATTAAAGTATCTTGATCAATTCTACATCATTAAGTATCTCGCATGCCGCAATGAGTGGAGTACTAGAGTTAACATTATCAACTTCATCTATGCCGTCCTTGCCTTTGCCCTTGACCAGCAGTTTCAAAATCTCTCTATTTAGCTCCATGCCCTCTTCATCGCTCTCCATCTCAGCTTCCTGGCATCCGAAGAGATATAAGTGCAGATATTTCTGGAAGGTTTCGTGGTTTAGGGAAAGCTCCAGTTCATTAATGACGAATTCTATGATTTCCACTCTTCTGTTTTTAACTGCTGCCTTGAATCCCTTAGTTACATGCCAGTACATGAGTTCCTTATCCTCACTGTCGTCAAGTAGCCTCTTGAAATTTACCAAGTCGCCTCTCTCTGCATAGTCAATCATGGCCTTGCCCATGCATACGAACCTGAAGAAAGAATCAATATTGGTCTTCTCTAACTTCTTGGCTTTCTCCCTAATATTACTAATAATTATATAAGAAATTCTACTAAAAATATTACATTAAATACTGGCCATCGGTGTTTGCGAAGTATTTCTTGGTGTTTATATGTTCTACTGTCTGGGAGTGATGTTGATCCATTTTTATAAATATTCTGCCAAATTCAAATTAATTTTAATATATTAGGGATTAGAATTTACTTGTGAATATATGCTAAAAAAAACAGTTTTTCAGTTATCCTATCCTTAATTTTATAATAATTTGTATATTGGCTATATTACGAGACAATTGATCTTTATTCATTTGTGAATGATTTATAATAATATTCTTAGAATATTTTATTAATAAATTAAATCAAAAATTACTAGAGTTTAAGAATGAAGAGTCGTCTTAATTATTCTCATCACTTTCCTCAATAGTAAATATGGCCAATTAATCATATTCTTTTTCATTATTTTGAATACAATTTTATTAATTGCTTGATTTGTAGTGACTTCCTTAATTTTAGAAGTTATTATATTAGCTTGAATTTCCATCTATATTTGTGTTTTATTATTCTTATTTCTATTGATGCTCATTATTGCACAATTGTAAATATAAATCAGTTAAAGAATATTATTGTTTTTAACTTTATTATGATTAATAACATAGTTGTAGACTGTGTCGATTTCTATATCATATTTATCCCAAATCATATCCTCCCCTAAACACCTGATAAATTCAAGTAACTCCTCAGTCTCAAATTGAAGCTGTCTATATTCCTTTGTCCCACTTTTCAAAGTGAATTCATTCATTATGTAATTTTCAAGTTCTTGAGATATGTCAAGAGCCATTTAAAGATATAAGAAGTCTGGGTAATCAGAGTAGACGTCTGATAGACCTTTTTATAAATCCTGGTCTGATAAATATTAATGAGATTGGTTAAAAGAGTTGGTGTAAACTTCTTGAGAGATTTCTAAGATTTACTCGAGTATATATGCTACGTTTTTATCAAATAAGTCTTAATATAATTATGGGTAAATTGACATGGTATATGGTTGCATAAATAATAGACATTCAATGTTTTAAAACAAGTCCCTAGACTGCTATTTATATTAAAGGAATATTTTCTAATATTAGCTTAGAGCAAAATGCTATCTTCTCTCTACAAATAAAAGATTGTAATTTAAATTACCTTACATTGCCTAAATTAATATTTTAGTTTTCTTAGCCCTCCAATACTATTCGCTGCTTAAATTATTAGTTTTATTCCTTCAAGATTGATAAGAACTTATTCATCATTTATTTGAGTATATTATAAGACCTTCTCTTTGAATTCTAAAATAAATATTATACAAATTTGCAAACATTGATAGGCATTTATTCATTAAGTTTAATAACTTACCATCGTCTTGGATGACTTCATCTGTAACTAAATGCTAATCGTAACTGGGAATCTCGCATTATTCCATAAATATAAACACATTTCTCACACTTTTGCTACTGTTATGCTAATTAAACAGAGATGGAGAGACCAGTGGACTCTAGCTTGTATCCAGGATTTTCAACTTATCAAAATTCATCGAAGACTATCTACTTTGAATCAATAAATTTGAGTCGTTTATGTTTCCATCAGTTAACTTAATTAATGGGCTCCCAATACTCTGGCTGTCATCTATGAAATAGTCATTTATATTCAGGTTGGAGATTTTAAGGTTCTAATGATTTTTTTGCGATAAATTGTCTTCTAGAAAAAATGATTTTCTTCTAAATTGATTAGAGAGAGCATCTAAATTTTCCTCCACGTCCCCTATGTCTATTTTGTACTTTGGAATGCTGCTTAACTTTGAGTGTTAACTGCTCATGCTTTAATTCATTTTCTCTCTGGTCATTACTATAAATTATGAAAAATAAATTAGACTATGAGAGGCGTAATGTTTCTTTAACTTACAAATGTAATTTGATACTAAATCCTCATTGTCTTAGTCTTCTTTTATTGGAGTGAATCCATTATCATAAAACTTCTGTTTTTCTTAAAATTACATGGATGGAGTTTTCCTTCTAATTATAAACTCACTATCACCAATCTTTGTGCTGTTTTGCTATTTGTGCAACTCGTTGATGCTTAGAATTTAAATTTTCTCATTTTAATTACTGTTTTAATCATAATTATTGGACTGCCCTTTCGTATTTGAGCCCCACTCGCTTGATGCTTCATTGTTATGATTTAATCTTGAACTTTACAGGATTTCTTCGTTATTATTATAAAAATATAAAAGTACATGGTAAATAAATTAAGAATAAAACCACAATTTAATGACATTTTTAAATGTAAGCATTTGTCTATAATTTGCTTATACAATATTTTTAAGAGAGAAACCTGACTTTGATTATTGGCATATTATAATGAATACAGAGGGATAATAATAATAAGTCTTCTTTATTCGCTCGCAAGATGTGTAATATAATAACTGTTAATCATTAATTTTTTATTGATTCCAAACTTATATGAATTTTTTATATATATCTTCCCTCAATATTATTACTGCTAGATTCATAGATATAAGAAGACATTGGAAAGTCTAACATCATGTCGTTCTATTAAATTTTCACATTTATCATATATTTATGATTTTACTTTATTGAGTGGGGAATTCCCATTAGAGGGGTCGAGGTAGAAGTCGTTAGATTAAGCATTTTTGACATCAGGTCTGCCGCAACTGCAAATCGATGCAAAAATACTTCTTCTAAACATTTTTACTATTATAAATTAAGCTCTGATGAATAATTATTAATTTCGTTTTATTTATTTTGATTTGCTTGAATATCGAAAAAATGTGATAAAAATCAGAGATAATTAAATTAAAATACCTTGGAAATATAATATACTCTATATATAGTTTTAAATAAATTTCGTATGAAAATTTTGAGATTTTTTAGAGATTTACACCTTTGCTTACTCATTATGATATAAATGTGACATTTTTGTCTTCGTCAGTCTCAATTATATTACTTAATAAAAAATTCTTTAATTTTAAGGAAATTTTTACAAAGTTAAAGTGCATAAAAATTGGAAAAACAATTGATGTTTAGTAATTTAATTATTCTTAATAAAAATTAAAAAAATTAAATCCCGCAAAATTTAATCTTACAAATTAAATAAATTTCATAAAAATTTCATTAAATTAATAGTATAAAGACGTTCTTTTTATAGATCTTCTTCTTATGATAATATTTATTCTGAAACTTATTCAATGTCCAAATTATTAAAAAAACATATAAATTAGCGTAGTCATCACTAGCATTTTCTTTATGTTCCTTACTCTATCTATTCCTGTAAAAATTGATTTTATATTAGAGGTTAATTAATATTATTTATTTTATATGCCATTCACAACCTATTTCAAAATTCCCAATTATAATTTTATTGAAACCTTGCGATGATAATCTATTCTTAGTTGTCTACTCATGAAGAAACTTATAAACTTATTCTACTTCAAGTTTGTACTTCTCAAATATTTACAATTGTTATTTAGAAACAAAAATGAGTTCTTAATAAACACAAATATCATGTCTTCAGCGAGACATCTGAGCAGTCTTTTTAACTGCTCCTCAGTCATATTAAGTCCAGTGAATCTTTCCCCGTGATCCCCGTACATAAATTCAATATACTCCTCCAGCTCAATCTCCATATCGAGAGCTTACTAGTTAGTTAAGTAGCATATATAATAATAGCTTTAAGTCTATGTGTTTAAAGAGATTAAAGAAATTTAGATTTGAATTTCAAAAAAAATAGCATTAATCGTTAAATATTTAGTTAGTAAAAGGGAAATTATGAGGGACATCAAAAGTTTCAATTAGTCCAGCTTTTAAATCTGTATCTAGAAGTAGAGAAATGTATTAATCGTATGAATTAGTGTAGAGCTCAATCAGAGATTTAGAAGTGACCCCATCTAAAGTAAGTTTTTCGCTTAGATAGCTTAAGTTTAATTTATTACGAACAAAATTGCTTTTAAATGGAATTGATTATTCATTAAAATAAAAGTTATTGTCGAACTGTTGATTTAGAAGCCCTGAGAAATATTGATAGGAAAGTTTATACTAACTTAGTGCAGAAAATTGTCTTCGTTCTATAAAATGAATAAAAAAAGGTGATTATAAATTACTCTGCTTGAACACATAAAGTATTTTTCTCATTTAGCCAAATGAATTGCATATTCTTATGAGATATTTTAATCCCTCAATGCTCAATTTCTCTTAAGCTTCCCCTCCTGAAGATATGATAAATTACAGTATTTTGTCATTAATTTCTACAAACATGTGATATAAATACTAAATTAAAAAGTTTTACCGAAAATGTTCAGGATGTCATTCTATACCAGATGCTCATCGTAGCTAGGCACTTGAAACTCATTGATGATAAAGAATTAAGATTGGTTGTATTCATATATCAAATTATCTTCCAATATCTAAGCCTCAACACTCTTGGTTTCTTCGCTGTCTTACTAAGCTTACTCTTGATTATTTTCTGCTTCAATTTCAGTTTGAATTCTTATGTGAGAATTGTTACAATTATTATTTGGGTCGGTGAGTAAGGGGTTTGATGAGATGTTACATTCATGATGTTTTACGTAAATTAGAAGAAACTTGATTAAAAGCAACTCTCATGAAAATGATTTTTAGTCATATTTCCATCCTATTTCAAAATTAGAAGAATTAGGCATGAAATTATTATACTTTGTTTTATGTCTTTGCTTTTCTTCAGAGTTTTAGATTAGTATTATTTTTGTTCTTACCCATTTAAATTCAAATGTTGGATACACATTTTAATTGTAATCTAAATTTAAATTCAATAAAAATAATTCTCTTTAATAATACAAATTTTAATAATATTTTAATTTAAACTTTTCTATTAATTTCTTTATATTTTTTATAAATTATCATGATTGTTGCTGACCATTCTGTAAAGATTGATCGTTTTAGTTCATGCCCTAGACGAGAAGACTTAAATCTATATTTAAATTTTATAAAGATTGTTTAATTTATGAAAAACTAGCACTATATAAATATTGATTTATTTAATTAAATGTAAATTTAAGTAAAATAAAATAAAATATAAAATCCTCAACTCTTTGACAGTCATTTTAAGCGTAATAATTAAAGCTTTAATTGATAGATTTTAATTACTTCTTAGCATCCTACTGTTAATGACTAATTGGTGTTAATATTTAATATCGATTTTCTTGATTTAATCCGCAAATCACTAAGTAGAAAAAACTGACTCTAAGTAATAAGCTTAATGGTACTTTTGAAAGAATTAGCTATGATAAGATTATATATATATATGGTCATAAATTTAAAAAGGGAAATTATGGAAAACAATATTGTGTGTTAAGCCAGCCAGATAATATAATCAGACAATACTAGATCCTATTAAATTTCTACACCTTCATCAATCCTCCCAGGGAGCTGATTTTCCTTTATTGAGAAGGCTAGCGTTAGCATCTGGCCTATGTTAACAATAAAGACATATAATATTCTGATATGAATTTAGTGACTTTTTTAAATTATTTTGAATTGTAGTTGAATTTTATTAGCAAACATTTCTTTGCTTATTACTTATTGTGGGAATACATTTGATTTTGGAAAATTAGTTAAAATTAAATTTATTAATAATTAAATTCGTGGCAATTAACTTTCTGGAAACCTAGACAATATGGTACTTATTCGATAGATAATTTAAATTTAGCTGGACTTTAATACTGGCGGTAACTCTATCGCATCCCTGAAGCGAGATAACTCGATTTTAATTTTGGCATTAAAATCAACTAAACAAATCACCAAAAATTAAAGTCGAGTTATCTCGCTTCAGGGATGCGATAGAAGGGTACCGCCAATAGTAAAGTCCAGCTGATTTTGAATTCTCTATCGAACAAGTACCATATTGTCTAGGTTTCCAGAAAGTTAACTGCCACGAATTTAATTATTAATAAATTTAATTTTAACTAATTTTCCAAAATCAAAAGTATTCCTAAAATATTATTAGCATAATTTAATAGTTAATTCTTGATATAATGCCTTTCAATATAAACGAGAAATGTTTAACCTCTTTATCATGTAATTTATATAAATTCTAAAATAATCAAATTTTATTATTTTGTTAGTTTACCTTTAAGCAAGAACAAACAATTTAATTTTTAATTTTCCCTCTAATTATTATAAATATTGAATTTATTGCTATTTTACTAAAACTGTGGATCCTCAAGATTATTAGTAAAATAATCGCTATTACTATGGCTCAAGTCATTGTCTATAAAATTAGATTTATTTGTTGTAGTTTATTGGTATATTGACTCTATTAACTCTGGCTGGCTGTTAGTTCTTAAATGAATCTTTAGCTCAACAAATTTTCATTTATTTAATAGTCTTAAAGGAAATCCAATACTGGGGCTTAAGCCATGCAGATCATTAAAATCAGACAGGTTCACACATAAATTTTTAATTATCGATAAAATATTCGAGTAGATATGAAAAACTTTTAAATTAAATTTTTAATGTCCTTTTATATTTTCTTAACAGTATTAAAGTAATATTTTATGGCGGGAAAAATGATCAGATAAACTATATTTTAATTGATCTTACAAGGTAAAATTTATTCTTAAATTTCAATAACTTTTATTAAACTTATTTTGCGATTACTTAAAAGCTCAACAACTTAAGCGTTGCTAAAGTGAGGTGTATTAGAATTTGTACAATACTCACTCTTTTTTGAACTTGAATTGTCTGAATTTTGTCCATCTTTTAATTTCAACTCACTTTTATTTTATTTTAAACACTCTTTTTATGAAAGTTGTTAAGGTTCTTGCAACTGGCTCATTGATTTGTGTCCTGATATAATGAATGGGTCACTTGTGTTTTTGTGAAAAGAATTTAGCAACAAATAACTTATAGCTTCGTCATCTGTGTCATTATCTTCAAATAAAAATTGACTTTTCTAGTGCTCTACTTTTGAACCCTCTAAAATTAATGTAATTAAAAATTGTACAATTCTTTTTTACTTTTTATTTAGTGAAGCTTGAGATAGTTCTATAAGCCAATTTATAGAGATTAATAAACATAAATCAGTTTTAAAGTCATATGTAATCTAACAATTTGCAATGATGATAAATGGATATTATTTTTTAAAGCTAATTTTATGCTTGAATTATTCATCCTCAAGGGAAGGAAGCACCTCAGTCTCTACATGATTGATTTGATTTACTTTGCCAAAGTTTGGCTGTAATTTTATTTTGTTCAAGCTTACAACCTCGCTATTGAAGAACTTAGCATAATATTCCAAGCCCAAGTTTTCTTATTGCCAATTTCGTTATTACTCATTTTTATCTACTGTATAGTCAATATTACTTAACTTGCTTCATTTAAATCAAAATGTGAAATTTTAATAGAATAATTTTATAAAAGTATTAAAGAATTCAACTGAAATTGAATTAATTCTTTTATCTACATTTATATAATAATTGAATTTCTGCTCTGTAAGCCAATAGGTTTATTCATTAACTTATAGACTCTTTAGGTGTAAAGCTCCTCATCTGAAGACTCACTATAAAACATATATAAAACTTTGTAATTTTTATATACTTTTGATCTTTTTATGAGAAAATGAATGTCTCAAATAAATAGTCTGAGTCATTCTGATCTGTATATTATTGGAAAGGGATAAATGATTTATAAATAATTTTTTTATTTTATGTGATTCATATTTTTTATTCAGGATATAAAAAGTTAAAGAGTAAGCATTTTGATTTAACTATATTATAGAAAATAAAGATATGTAATAAACTTATTTTTTCTTATAACAACAACTATACTTATAAAAATATTTTATACATTCTCAAAACTCCTAAATATATTATTTCATATACTAATTTCTCAAATTGTTGAATTTTTAATCGAATTTATTAATATTATTATAAATAAATTTACATGTATATTATTTGGTATTAATTCTCTTAATAATCTTATTATATTATTGCAATATAGCTCGTTCTTGTTCAGATTTCTTGAATTTTATTCATTTGGTGATTTAAATAAATTGCTGGTTCTTTTTTGTTAAGGTTTGCAGTTTTATTTGCACGATAACATTGACAGAAATGTTTATGTTAGTTACATACAATCAAATTAATTAGAATTTTATAATAGAATTTAAAATGAAACACTTATATAAGATAAATTTAAGACAAAATAATTTCAAATTTATTATTCTCAATATTTTTAATTTCTTTATTCAATAAATAAAACAGAATTATTATAAATGCTCGAGTAATTAATTAAAAGTTATTATATTTATTTTATTTAGAATCATCACAACCATAAAAAAAGTTAATTTTCAAATTCTTATTAAGAATTACTTGAAAAAGGCTTTTTAATGAATTATATTATATATTACTTTATTAGCTGTGTTTGTAATTAATTTTAACTTGATTGAAATATTTCTATATATTTGTAACAGAAGTAAAATATTAAGTAAAAGTCTTTTTATTATATAATAAAATTAGGGGGTACCTGTCTCACCATCACACTTTTTAAATATAAAATATTTATCAAAGAAGTCATAGTTCTGGTCAAATTTGAGTTGAAATTCACGAATAAGATTATGAAAGTAATATTTAGCAACTCTTAAGTAGACTAAAATACAAATAAAGGTACTTATATCATAAAATTGATATTATTTTCACATGGACTATGGCACAAAGATTGAAATGCTTTTTGCATTAAATTATTAAAAGAAAAAAAGGTTTTCAAATTTATTGACTCCACTTGCTCTTTATTAAGGATTAAACTTGATCATTTTAAATTTAATCAAGTTTATTTTCCATAATTAAACTGTATTTAATCAAGTTTAATCCTTAATAAAGAGCAAGTGGAGTCAATAAATTTGAAAACCTTTTTTTCTTCTAATAATTTAATGCAAAAAGCATTACAATCTTTGTGCCATAGTCCATGTGAAAATAATATCAATTTTATGATATAAGTACCTTTATTTGTAACTTTAGTCTACTTAAGAGTTGCTAAATATTACTTTCATATTCTGATTCGTGAATTTCAACTCAAATTTGACCAGAACTATGACTTTTTTAATAAAAATTTTATATTTTAATAGTGTGATGGTGAGACAGGTACCGCCCTAAAATTCTAATTAATTTAAAGAATAAGTATGAAAATTATATGATAATAATAATTTTTCTCAAAATAGTAAGAAGAAATATTATAATTTTTTTATCATTTAGTATTGTTTACTTTAAGTAATTTAGTCATATTATAAAATATACTTTTAGAAAGTAAAGATTGTTGGTAAAAACACTTAAAATATTTATATTAAAACTATTCAATCTTCTTTAATAATAGTAGAATAATATTTGAAGAAAAATAATCTTCTTTATTTATTTGAATAAATATCGCGATTAATCCTTATAAATAGACTTAATTTTTTTATAAGAGATTTTGATTGAGTTATTTGATTTAGAGATATTTTATTTCTATTATTTGGAATCATCTCTTTAAATCGAAAACGCGTCTATATAGCAAAAATTTATATTTATCTTCTTATGTTTTTATAATGATCATTAATATATTTCATATTTGGGGTTTTAGAATAAATAGAAAATTTTACAATAAAAACAATTTCATAATAAATTAACTGTCAATAAATTTCGTTACAATTTGTCTTTTTATTATCAAGTCACACATTTTTCATTATTTTTAACTTAAATTAATGTAAGGTTCTAAAATCTTAGTTTAAATTTCCTTATGTCTTTTTTTCCCTCTTAGTATTTTGACTTATCTTTCTTTTGATATAATTGTCAATTTTTAGTATAAGTGACACATTTATCTGTCTTTAATAGAAGGGATAAAACGAATATCTTAAATAATATTTATGAAATCTTTTTCTTAGAAAAGGATTCTTAGAACAATGTTCTAAATATTCTTGGGAAAATATTGTTTTCATAGGATGTCTGGACACCAAAATATGGCATAATTATGATTCTTACAATGAATTATCATAAGAAAATAAGCATATATTATTAAAGGAAAACAATAATACAGAAGAAAAATAAAATTAGGGATGTTTAATATAAAAATAACTTTATTTAACATAAATTTTTTACTAACTTTATTAAAATAAACAAGTCTTCATTTACTATTATATTTTATTTAAAAAAATTAAAGAAAAATAAAATTTTCTTACATTTTATTTCCAAGATTATATGATTAAAAATAATTTAGTCAAACGATGCAGAAAAGAAAATTAAATTAGAATATTGTCAGGCTAGATATAATTTAAATATAGTAATTAAATTAAACATTAAAGATATGATGGTATTATTAGAATTCAATATTCGTCATCGTAATATTAATTCATATTATCTAGTTACTATTAATAGTTTATATCATTCTAAGGTTACACTCTGTTTTAAGATAAAGTTTATTACTTCGACAGATCCAATTTTTAAACAAGATTCTTATCATTTTTAATTAATATAAGTTTTAAAACAGGAAAAAAGATTTATCTTGATTAATTAAATGAATATATTATAAATGCTTATATTAAATAATTACTTCTTTGTTAACCACCTATGTTATAACAGTTATTAAGATTTAACAATTGAATTTTAACTAAATTTTAAATAAAGTATAGAAATTTTTTGGACAATTCTACAAAAAGCATGTTTTGAGTTTTCGATTTATTACATTTAAGATTAAATAAAGAACCCTTTTGTTTACAATTTGTATAAACATTTACAATTAATAACGAAAAATACATTGATTACCTATAATCAATAATTTTTATACTTTGAAAACTTATTAACTTTTACTTAACGCCTTTTCAGCTAAAATAAATCTTTCCTTTTTAACTTATATATTATATCGTCCAATATATATAATTGAATAAATAATTAGATCTTCATATTGTAGAAACACATTCGAAATGGGAAATTATTTATAATTAAATTATTAAAATATTAAATTAGATGCAGTTAAGCAGGACTTAAAAACGATCTTAAACTCAATCGAGTGAAAATTTTAAATCAACTGGACTTTATTATTGGCGACTCTATTTTATCGTATCACAGGAGCTAGTTAACTTGAGTTTAATTAAACACCACTAAATTCAAATAATATATAACTGACATTAAACTAAAAGTAACTTGTTTAAGTGATTCGATAAAATAGGACCACCCACAGTAAAGTCCAGCTAATTACAGTTTTATCTCGAATGAACACAAGATCTTTTATTTGGCCAAATTTAACTGCCACATATTTGATATAATAATATTTTAATTATAAATAATTTCACTAATTCGAAGGTATTTTAAAAATAATTTATTTATATTTATTTTGGTATATAAATTAATTACTCTATTTATATTGCTTGCCTACTTTTAATTAAAAGAAAAAAATTAATTTTAATGTTGAATTCAAATTAACATAGCTTATAATAAAAAAAATTTTCTACTTTTAGCTTTAGAATTAGGGCATCTTGGTATACTTTATTACAGTGGCTTGAATTAAATTTTTGTTTTAATTTGTATAATTAACTTAAGCAAATGACTATTTTTAAAAATTGCATTTATAATAGACACACCTACCATATTTAGTCTAATTGGATTTTAGTGTTGTTAAATCTACAATCTAAAAGCATCTTGCCAAACTTTATATATAATTTGTATATTGCTCTAAATGAAAAATGTATTGGTTAATAGGCACTCTTAAATTTTGATTGATTTTATCCTAAATATATTTAAATTCGTAAATTATTTAATATTGAAACAACAAAATAGTAAGTGAAGTGATATTAAATAGATGACTATGACTAATTAAATAAATATATATAAAATTTTCCAAATATTCTTTTATTTTTTCAATATTATTATTATAATTATAATAATCATTTGCATTCCCAATTATTGCGGAAGTTTATTATTCTAATCAAGATAATATTGTAACAGTAAACAGAATTTTATAAAAAAAATATAATAAAATTAAAATTGTATATTATAAAAACAAATAGTAGTTTTTTGTAAAATCAGTGTTGAGTAGTACTTGCTTGATAATAATAATAATTAACTCATATCGAGAGCTCAAGGGCTCTCCGAGTATAATTAATATAGAGTGTTAATTCACTAGGGTAGTTTCACTCCCTCCCTGACGCTATTCACATCAAGTTCACGTGTTCAACTTGACTCGCTAACTTCACTTGTATCTTATTCATCAGGCTAAGGTGACCAGAATCTTGAATCTGACTTGTGACCAGTATCTGACTAGTTTTTCCTTCTGATGGGGAAAAATGGCCCTTATCAAATTAGAAAGCTAGACCGCCTACAGGAAGACCTCGAGAGTCTCTACTAAGCATTATCCAGTGTATTCAGGACGATTATCCAACCTTAACAAATGTTAGACAAACTCAGTAACTCACAGGGTGAGTACACTTCGTTCGTCGTCCCATCTATTAAATTTTTAATTTAATAATGTACTTGCTTGATATTAAATTTAATATTACTTGGTATTTGCTATTCTCTATTATATTTTATCGCACAGTATATCATTATCAATAAATATTAAATTTTGGCACCCCTTTTTTATAAAATATTGATATAAAACTAAATTGAATATATAATCAATGAATTGGTTTCATAATTGTGAATAACAAGTCCATAAAATTAGAATATTCATTCGAACAAAAACCATAAGATATAACTGACTAACTTTAGTGATTTTTAATTATATTAATTTAATTATAATTATTTACCAATTCACTTATTCTTTAGTAATTTTTTTACTATATCAGAATAAATTAACTTATTTCTATAATAATATATCTTCTGTGTCTTTGATTAAGCTTTTAAAGTTGGTAGCACTAAAAGTCATTTCATTTTCTGAACTCAATACAAAACTTTCTAATATAAAAAAATAAATATATTTAAATAAAATATAAAAAATATTGAATCAAGCTTCTCCTTTTTATCTTATAGATATGGCAGAATATTCTTTGTGAAAATATCTTTTGCTTCATTTTAAATAAAATAAAGCTTTTAATTATTTTAATTATATTTAATTTGTAATTTTTTTATATTATTATTTAAATTATTATAATTTATTAATTTATTGATGATCTTTGAAATTAATTTATTTTGACTTGTAATTATTTAATAAAAGACAAAAATATTTTTATTTTTATAAAGATAATTTTCTATTATATTTAGCTTAATAATATTTTTAATTCTACTTTTTACTACTAATTTATTCTTGGTGATATGATTTTAAAATAATAATAAAATGGGATAATTATTTAAAACTCTTTTAAATTGATAGTATCCTATAGAGAATTTATTATAAAATTAAACACATAACTTTGAAAATAATTTATAATTTGTATCTGTTATTCGAACCGAGTTTTTAATCAACAAAAATTTAAAAAGTACTTAACATAAACATATTTAACTTTTACTTCAATATTTATGCATATACTATATAAATTCAATTTTGGGGTTAAAAAATTGATGCAATTTAGACTAGGATAATATCATTTTTTTTAATTTTTATATTCTCAAAATCAGTTTTACTTAAAAATAATAGTTATATTTGAAAATAAAAATGATTCATTAATTCTTATAAAAATAATATGTTTTTAACTTTCACTATAGAATTATTTTTCATAATATTTATTAATCTGAAATAAAATATGAATTCACTGCTGAAATGTATATGCGATTCAGGTTAAAGATGGTTACTGTGGTCTGTGAGCATGCAGGTTTCGCAAATAAGCAAATTTGTTTGCTTGCAAAAATACTAGGCAGTATTCTTTGGATGTTTGTCACAGAAAATGTTGAAAATTTAGGGAATCTACAATTAATTAAACTTTCAAATATAATGAATTTATTAACTTATTATAAGATGTATTTAAATTTTTATGATTTTATTTTGTTGATAAATAAATATTATAAATTCAATATCTATTATGGTAAAATAATGGAATATATTTTTTAATTATTGAAATGTTTCAATTTATATTTCCATATTAATATATAAAACTTTTAAGACCTTTAAAAATTTCAGCATCTTCAAGCATTTCTACAAAGTGTGATGCAACAAATTTTGAGATTTGAGGCTGCAAGCAAGAATCCTTGATTGGACACTGATATTTCCCATCTTTATTCTTGACTGATGATTTTTCATGATCCTCAAAACATTTCAAGCAGATTACATGCCCGCACTACATGAATTATGGTTGTCTGGTTGAGAGATTGTAGATTTTAAACATTTAATAATTAATATTTAAAGAATATAATAACACAGGAGATATATTTAATACTATAAATCTTAATTATTAATATAATAGTAAATTAAATTGAATAAATTTAATATCAAATAAGTATTTTTTGTAGGAAAATACCATAAATTAAACTATAACGTACAAATAAACTTTTTAATAATTTTTATAGGAATTTATCAGGTAATTGGGACATATAAAAATAATCATCAATTTTTAATTATATTATTAAACACTATAGAATATTACATTCTGAATAAATTATTGTTTAAAAATTTGTTGGCATATTTTTTATAGTAGAGATAAATCCATTAAATAACTATTTAATTTGGGATATATTTGCAAATTTAATTTTATTTCTAAGAATATAAAAATGATTTTCTTGCAACCCTTGCAAGTCAAGTTATTAAGATTCATTATTACTTTTAAGTTATAACTTATTATCAGAAAAATGATTAATAAATAAATGATATAAAGCTATTATTATTTGATTCCACTAATGATCTACCTCTTATTAAAAAATCACTACATATAAATAAAATATTTATAATTTTTTAATTGAATTATTGTCATTTGATCTAGTATATTTATATATATTAAAAGTTATAATTGGGATAATTGATATAACAAATGGAAAAATAATCACAAGTTCATTTTTCTAAAAAGATATCTAATTACTTTAAAGAAAGATTAGTGTTGAACTTTAATAGTTTAATTACAATAATTTCTATGTTTTTGAAATTAATTGTCTATTCTTCGAACTATTGATAAACAATTTTATTTATTTTCCGAAAACAGTTATAGAGAATATACAAAATAATATAAATTATACATAATTTAATCGAGTTATTTGGTGTAGCACACTCGTAATAATCAAAAATAACTAGGTTTTATTTTAAGATATAATATGAGTATTTTAAGAGCTTTTATACCTAAATCTAATATAAATTATTCCATGATAAATTAATTAAATCTTTAAAAATATAAAAATATTATCAAAACAAGTTATAAATCTCTATAAATCAAATTGATTAATCAACAGAATTATAAAGTAAAAATCTAATATGTAACAAATATTATGATTAAAATTTCTTGTAAATTATTAAGTCGCATTATACTTCCTATTATAATTTATTTTTAATTAATATAATTTTATCCTAATATTTTAGATTTTATTATTAAGATTAAGAGTTTTTTTTAAAAAAAAATAAGGAATATTCTAAAAAGACATATTTTTTAGACTACTTTTTAAATAAATTAAATTGTTATTTATATATTCTTAAATTGTTAAATAATCTATCAATTCATATTTTTTTAAATAAAGTTTGAATTAAAATTTAAAACTACATTTTTGAGCAATTTAATAAATTTTTAACATTAATATTTTATAATTTGAATTTGAAAGCAAACATCGACTCTATCTTCAAAGAATATATATTTTTTATATTACTGATTAAAAAGCCTCTTCCAGTTGAATGATGTAAGGATGCTTGGACTTGAGTAGGATATTTCTCTCAGTCATTATTTACTTTATTTTCCCTCTTTTCTTAATCATTTCTTTGTTTATGATTTTCATTGCAAATAGTTTTCCACTAGATTTCTACCTAACTATAATTAAACTTTTATAAATTTGTGTTAGTTTTTTTAAATCTTACCTAATAACACTTTTGAAAAGCCACCTTTTCCAATTATTGTAAATGGGAATAATATTTACTAAATAAAAAAGATTTTAATTTTATTAACGTAAATTTCATTTAAGAATGTTAAAAAGCTACATGGATTAATAAACTTAATAAGAGATTACATATTTTACTAATATCTTGATTACTTCATAATTTGCCATTTTAGTTCTTTAATTTTATTTACCGACTTGTAACTTAGAAGCCCTTTCCATATTCTAATACCCCAAGTCATTTGGACCATCATTAACAAAACCTTGATTTTTCCCTATCAATTCACTATCACTGTAGATATCACTTTAGTACAGTGCTCTCAGCAATATAGATTTCACTAAATTATTTGATTTATTTGCATGATTTTAGCTTCGTTATTGATCATTATTAAAATCAGGCAGTCTCTCCAAAGTTTTATGTTTAAGTGAGAGATAAAATTCCAAAGTTTCTTAATTATCATGAACTGGGATTAATGCTAGAATAGTTCGGTGGTCACCAGTTTTTAATGATTGCATTTGACAATAGTTTAGTAGTTAGTAACAGGTCATGTTACTTTTGAATTGCATAGTAAGCACACTATAAAAAGAAATAAGATAAATATTCTTGAAAAATACAAGCATAAATCCAGTTTATAATGATGATAATTTTGCGAAAAATTAAACTGTAAAAACAGCTGGAATACCTACTCATTATTTGAAACTTGAATTTGTATAGTTTTCATAGTAAATTCTTCCAAGTTACTTTAAGTCAAATCCTAATCAAGACTTCTTTTATGATGTTTTTATCAAACTGCAGATTGTGCATATCGCTGTGGTTTAGAATTAGAATCCTATTCATCTATGATTAATTAAATAAGAAAATCATAAATATTATAAAGTGAAGATTTACTTATAAGAATGTTTCCCATGTTTTTTTATCCCAAAATTATTATAATTACAAAATCTAGTCATTATAAAGAAAAATTTAATCAAAATCTATCAAAATAAAACTTTATTTGCATAAGTTGACAAAGATTTAAATTAGATATTCAATTATAATACAATTAATGTTTTAATCAGTATTAACTATTACAAATTTATGTTGAGCAAAGAGGAAGACAAAATTTACGACTTCATTATCTTGAATGCAAAAAATGGGGAAATTTCAAAAACACATATTGAGCTACCGCACATTCAGTCGTTTGAGAAATATATATTGTGGGTACAACTTTCAGGTGCAATGTGATTTGGAGTTCCAAAAAAAGTAGGGTAGGTAAATACTTCTAAAACTCCTAATGACATCTTTAATAATTTACGGCCTCTATTATTTATACATATATTAGTAATAATTAATACTGATTATATATTAAAAATCTCTAATTAAATTTTGATCTCTTTTTTAATTTTCCTTGCCTTAAGCGATTCACTACCACTACAATTAATATTTTTTTCTTAATTTTATCAACCACTAGTTTTTTTATCTTTCTAACAACTACTATTATATTATTAATACTTTTGCTGTATTTTTTGGAGCACTTTAAATGTGAATATTAAAATAAAATTAATTTAATTATTCCAATTTTTTTGGTCTTATTTCTATTTATATCTAACAATTGTTAAAGATTTTAATTCTATTTGGATAAAGTTAGTGTTTTAATATTCTAAAATAATTAATATCTTCTAATTCCCAATTTGTAATTACAAAAATATTTAATGTATTATATTATTAAATTTCTGTTCGTTTAAGATTTGTGACCAATTTTTAAAGTTTTTTAACTTTATTAAATTGCCTAAAATTAAGTTAATTTAAATATTTTATTCTCTATTTTAAAATAAGATTTTATTTTATAAAATATTATAGTACTATATTTGAGATATAAATATTTTTTAATCCAAAATGATAAGTATTGATCTCATTTTTATCATTTCTAAACTTTAAAATTATTTCAGTTAAGCTCTATGAATATCATATGCAAAAGAATTTGAAATTTTATTTTCTTAATATTAATAAATATTCAATAATTAAAATTAAAATTTCATAAGGAAAATAAAAAATATAATTTGACTTTATAATTGTACAACACCATGATTTTATTAAAATATTTGTGAAAACATTTAAATCAAGAACTCATTCATTAATCTAAATGAACTTGGCTTGATAAACTTCAATCTCCAATACTTTAAACTTAAATTATCCTGCCAAATATGAATTTGCTTCTTAACTTTTGTATCTTAATTATGATTAATGAGAGGAAATCGATAAATTAAAATAAAATTAATTATTAGAAAAAGTAAACTTATAGAGATAAACGTTAATGAAGCAGTTTTCCTTACAAAATATGTAAGTTACAATGTAACTTACCTATTTTTTAGATTTTATAGAGAATTAAACTAAGTATGAGCCGGTATAGCTCAAGACAGACAACTTACAGCATGACTGAAAGGAGATGGATTCACTCGTTTTAAAGCCAGTTGAACTTTTTCTTGTCGCTTCTTATTTCAATATTGATCAAGACAATTGAATTCATTATAGTTCCAGTTTTCATCCATCTATCTAGAGTTAAGCTTAATTCTATATAGAATTTAAGGGTTCCAAAAAGTGATTCTTGAGCCAGAATATGTGGGTAAGATCTTATTAAAGTGCCAAAAAAAGAATAATGTTCGAAAATCAGATAGAAGTTGGCTAGATCTATATAAATTTTAACCATGTATATTGAAGCAGCTGAAGTTATTCAAATTGATGGTAACTAATAACCAAGGCAAGAAGTATTTTAATCAGCGTGCCAAAGAATGATTCAACTAAATTAACAAGGAAATCGTTCGAGTATTTTAAAAGATTGGTTATACCAGGTAAACCTCTTTAATGATCCATTTCCCTGATTAATAATACTAGTAAATATTATAATAAACTGATTGAATTTCCATTATTAAATTAAATGTTTTGACTTATTTTTTATTAATCCATCTGGTATCTAAAAACTACGTCCTAGACTACTAAACTCAAAAGTATTAATATTATTAAACTATATTTAAATAAATTTTTATAATAATTACCTTAGTTTATAACTTGAGTTATTTTAATCACAATTACTGAAGAGACACAAATCATGTCCTCTTCCAAAAGCTGCAAGGTAACCACTGTGATGTTAGTAAGTATTTAGTAAAAAATAGAGTAAACATATAAAAACTAAATATGAATTTAATTATACTTCACCATATTTCCTTGATTATAATTTAAAAACAAATGTCATAATAAATTTAATTATTATTTGTAAAATATTTTATTTATATTAATAATGTGCATCATATAGTTAATTTAAATTAATAATATAAATTGCTTTGGTTCTATTATTAGAACATTAATTGCCTCTTTGTTAATGAAAACAAAAATGCTCCTTTATCTCTAGTGTAACCTTCTTTATTTTAAAGTGGTTATTAGAGAAATCCACCAAAAGTTTAATCATATTCTGATATTCTAAAAATTTAAAATAATATTTTTATAGAAATTGTTTAGAAAAAATTATAAATTTTCTTATAAAAAATAATAATAATAATAATAATGTAATCACATTGAGATCTCTGGGGACCCCCGATCTTAATAATCTAAAGAGCTTTATAAGTGACAGGCCCTATTAGTGTTTTGGAGAATCTCTCCTGGTATACTGAGTCTTCATCTTCTGCCTCTCCTTCTTTCTTTTCTTTTCTTTTGTTTCTGTTCATTTTTCTCCTTCTTGGTATTCCTTTCTTTCTTGCTTCTTCTTCTTTGATTGATGATTTAGACATGGTCTCCTAGGTCTTTAAATTTAAATTGAGTATTAAAGTGTTTGACGTTGATTGAGAATTTTATGTCTTTGTGTACTATCTATTCCTTGCACCTAGAAGTAATTAATTGAATTATGTCATTTTTTAGGAAGTAGGCATGTTTTTTAGGCATTTTATAAAGATCTCTTTCTTGTTTAGGTGTGAGAAATAGTCTGAGCTGACTGACAGACAGCAGGCTTCGTTAGCTGTTCCATTCTATAAGATGTCAATGTATAAAATATAATATAATTTTTTTTTAAATATTACTTTTTTATTTAAACAATAATACAAAGATAATTATGCTGCTCTTTTCATAGCAATTATTTATGTAGTCAGTATGAGCGAATCCATCACGAGTAGCTTTATATAATAGGCTGTATAAAAATAGTTTATTATATTTTCTATAATAAAATATGTTTTGTTTTTTTTGCAATTATTTAATTTGTTTGTATTCGAAATTGAAATTATAACCAAAAGCTTTATGGAGTAAAAAAGATTAAGAATATATAATAAATTTATTTATAAATTAATTAAATAAATTGTTTATTTGGATTGTTATAATTTTTGATGATATATTTATAAGATTCTTAAAGTTCTTTATCAACTAATTTTCTGAAGCTATAGTATGACTTTTAATTAATTTGGTCTGCATTTATTACAAATCCTTGATCATTCGGTAGTCCATCTGATACTTTGAATTTTATAAAAAAAAGAAAATTTAAAATATTTTTAAAAAAATATTGAATGTATTATAGTTTACTTCATATCCCTTCTTTTCTTCTTAATTTTATGGAAAACTAAAAATAAATATACTATTATAATTAATTTATGGTTGCTTACCCTATGTCATCAGTACTTGCTGTTTAGACAAATCAAGTTGCTCTACAAGCTCATTATCATTGATAATTAATGTAGATATTTAGTAAACTAAATTTATTTCAATCAGTCATGTTTCCCATTATTGCTAAAATTTTTATTTCTTCAATAAATTAAAATTAATTGACTTTGGAGTAAAAAAAATAGAAATCATTTTGATTTCTGAATAAGACATCTTTTGTGTCATTGATCTAGGCATTTTATGATATAGCATTGAATGTGATTTTATTTCCTTAACTCTTCTCTAGAATTTCTAATAAAATAAGAATAAATGTTTATATTATATATATACCTTCAAAAAATTTATTCTCTTAATAATTATTGGAATACTTCTAAATCTATTGTATAATTAAAATAAAGTTTATTGTTTGTATTTATTTTTTTAAAAAACCTCTTTAATGAGATTATCCTAATATATCTTTGGTTTTTTAAAAATGAAGAGATTAAATTTGTTAGTTTTTAATATTGAGATAAAGAATAATTTTTTATTTTAAAATCTTTAGATTAAATTTGTAATATGGGTGCTCCATTATTTATTATACAGTATATATTATAGCATTATACTATGCCCCTTAAATATAATCTGGAAATTATTTAAAGTTTTAAAATAAAAATACATCCGCTAAATTCCTTATTGAATTATTTAAGACTCATTGATATTATTATTCAATGCTTTACGGAAGTTAATTCTACTGATATTGATATCGTATTAAATGGATATTTTATGAAAATGATAATTAATTTTTTCTCATTAAATTGACGAAATATCCTTAACTGCATTTTTTAGCTCTATGGAAATATGAAGAAGTATTATTAAAATGAAAAAAACAAATTGAATCAATTCACTATAATTAAATTTAAAATTAATGTTTTAATTCTATCTACTACTATGTAAAGTTATTACTTTTACTCTTAAGAAATTGATAAGTTAAAGAATTTTATTTTCAATCTTAGTTGTTAATTTTCAATATAAATATTATTATTTTAATTCATCCAATAAAATCAATAGTTTAATGTTAATATATGACTCTCTCATTAAGAATACTTTGATATTCATAAATTATTTAACAGCCCAATTCAAATTTTTCATTTTTTCGATTAATTTAATTCAATCTCTTAACTTTAAAATAATAAATCCCTATAATTTCAGTCTCTTCAAGCATGCCTAAGATGTTAGTGTCTATTGATGTGGTTATATCAGACTAAAGACAAGTGCTTTCAATAGGGCATTGATACTTCGCATCAGAAATTGTGTTTGTTTACTGTTCATGCAATTTATAGCATTAGAGACAGATTACATGTCCATAGCTCATATTTTAGGGTTATCTGGTAGTCGTGTTGAAGATTAATTAATGTATTATACATTAATATTTGAATTAAGATTAATTTGTGAAATAATTTAATTAAATGAGCATATATACAGATTAAACTATTAATGAATCAATATGTTTATGATTTTTTAAAGTATAATTAAGAATGAAAGTATTTATACCTTTATAACTTATTCTTTAAAAAAATATTCTAATTAAATTTTAAGTAATATTAATTAACATATAAAAGACTTAATATTGAGTAGCTCATGTGAAATTCTATAAATTTGGATATAATTATTTATTTTAAGCTGAATTTTATGAAAGTAGTCTAAAATTTTTCTTTTTTAAAAAATACATTAAATCTTTTTATTTTTATGAAATCATCACTGGAAATTTATTAACTTTTTCATAAATGGCCTAATATAACTGATAGTGGTTTTTTATAACAACCTTCATTTTAATATTTATAAAATAAAATTAATTATTATTATTTTCCAAGCAATTTATATTATCTTAACTAATCTAAAAATTGATAATAATATATTAATATTTAAGATCTTCATGCATGATTTGCAGGTTAAGATATCAAGGTTCATTTTTAAATGGTATTATAATATTAGTAATTCAATATTTGAAATGCTTATAGATTTAAAATGGCTAGGGAATCAAAACCCCAAAACCCCTTAGTGAGGTTTATAAGTGCTTTGATTTGTAGGGTATAGTTGGGGTCTTATTGGGGTTAGTAGAGAAAGTGCAGGTTTTATGTGAATTTTAAGTATATTTAATAATTATTATGCGATTTAACTCAAACAAATTTTATCTGCTTGTCTTTATTGTATCTCTTGAATCTTGCTCTCTATAGTGGTTCGAGTATATCGTCTAAGAATTATCTTGGATATGATGGTGCTCTTACAATTATCATGTCTACAATCTGTTTGATTTCTTTGCAGATATCGTCCTGATTTATATGCTTACTCTCTAAACTTATAGATTATTTCTCTTATTTGGTACCATAGTAAGACATGCATTCCATGTCACTCTCTAAAATTATAGCAGCTACTGCACATACATCCCACTAAACTGATCCATTCGTCCACTTCTCTCTTATTGGGAAGTAGCCAGGAGTGCCAAGAACCTTTGCTAAAGTTACTATCTCTTATCTTAAGGCTCTATTGAAATCGATAACTACGACTTCTAAAGGGCAGAGGTTCAGCATTACATTTTCAGGTTTCAAATCTCTGTGAACATATCCAAGTTCATGCAACTCCTTGACACCCTATATCATATCTGATAGTATATCATTCAAATCATCTGGGTATCTGTTATGATATAAATATAATCTCTCAGAGTCATTTCATATTTCTTAAGTCTCAGTGCGATAAAACCATAGCTTAAAATAACACCATCTAGCTTAAGCAAGTTCTTGCAATCTTTTCTCTATGCCTCTCTAAGAATCATATATTCGTTAGCAAACTCATTTTAGTATTGCTCGTTCTTAAGGAGATAGCTGAAAGGGTACACCTTGTATGCATACTCATCGACCACTATAAGCTTTGCTTTGTTAGGAACACTTATATGCAAGTAATTCTCGATACAACCACTTAGATTAATTGCATTCAATGCAGGAATGCTCATAGCTTTTGCTTGGAAGCATGCTAGAATTGTATTGCCTGCAGGTTGGTTCATCGATTCTTATCTTTTCTGTCTCTTGAGCTTCTCCTGTAACTCTCTTTAAGATTCGAGAGTATTTGATTTTCTTTTAGCTGGCACAAGTTTTTGTGTCTCTTAATCTTAAATCAAGAATTCACTGAGGTGATGCTTTTGCATGTGCTTCTTAACTTTTGCAGAGTGAGTATAAGACTTATTACAAGTTGTGCATTAGTACCTTCCATCCACTTTTTCATGCTTGAAGTATATCTTGGCTTTGCCAGAGTGTACCTCTTTAAGGTGTCTCTTCAAGCTTTGTTCTGTTGAGAAATGATTCTAACAGTCTTCACATAAAAATGTTTTTATCTTTTCGATTGGTTGCTGTTCTTTTAGCTCCTCAACATAATCAATTTAAGTTTAACCTATCTCTGCGCTCTCCCTCTGGTTTAATACTTCTATGATAAAAACCTCTGCTTCAAATTCAAGAGCTCTTAGCTCTACCTCCCTCTCAACATAAATTATTTCAGGCTTTTTAGTGGAGCCAAAGTTGAGCATTGATTGACCTGCTCCTAAAAGTGCTGCTCTACGATTTAAGTTGACCGCCATTTTTAAATTCAAATTTAAATTTCTATTATAAAGCTCTTCAAACCTCTATAGCTATATCTTGACTATATAGGAGTTGCAACAGGATTAATGATGGTTTTATCTAAGCTCTAAGACTTCATATTTATACTCAGTTTATAAGTATAATTTTCGTAATTTTACTCTTAATATTTTTGATTCTGGTACCAACTCAGATAAAGTTTAGGTTGGTACTGGTACCAATTAAGTTTTAAACCAGATTGGAACTTTTCCATTAAAACCTCACTTGATTAAAACTAGGTACTAATTACGTTTTGGTACTATTAAATTGGTTCCAGTTAAATTTAAACGAATTTAGTATCGGTACTAATCAAATTTAAACAAATTTAGTACTAATTTAATGGAACTACATTGATAAAAATGGAGCTCCATCTCTGAAGTTTGTTACAGCTTCTGCCAGCTTTCTCCACGTATCCTTACCAGGTTGACCTCCTATAAGATGCCATATTTAATACTAAGAATTTTAACAGTAGGATCCAGAACTATATATATTAAAATTTGAAATTCAATAACAAGAGAAGGAACAAGGATGGAATCTATAAGCACTGCAATGAAGAGGGTTGAAGCTTAAGAAATGATCTCAAGATTTAGAACCAAGGAAGATCTCTATCGATACCTCACTTAGCATGGTAAGCATGTGACATATACTTAATCATATACTATAGTGGGTTTATTACTTCCAACGATGGAAGGTAACAAAATCTCATTTCTAAGAGCGATACTCTGCGATGAGAAGAAAGCCTTCAAAAAAAATGAAATTAAGTTGATAGAAATACCAAACTACCCAGAGATTTCAGTGACTAATCTTTACGATGATGCGATTGAAAGATGAAGAGTTGGAAGTTTATCTTCCTATTAAGAAACAACTCTCTAACAAACTTCCAGTAAGGAGCTTCTTCTTTGGTGTTCTTGGCACTTTAAGAGAGAGCTATCTCAGAGAGATCATTGAAGAAGCTCACAAGAAACGCTACTCTATTCTCCGGAAGATTAAAAGAAGCAAGGCATACTAATAAGCGAGACCTGGCTTGCGGAGCTTAAGAAGCATCCAT